>LBNU01021639.1:26794-44858 GCA_014162995.1 Artemisia annua | reverse complement strand
AAGCGGCAGGACGTACCCATGTAGACAAATGTTTCATAGAACGCTGGTCCGGCCGTAACATCTATGAAAGAGGATCGGCGTGGCATAGGTATCTCAGGTTGGCTCCATACATGAGTGTTGAAGTACTCCTACTGAGGTCTAAAGGAGCGCGAATTCATGTAGGAAATGGCGTGTTCGGTTGGTGTCTTTTTTTTTGGTTAAAAGTTGTGTGTGTTTCTAGGAAGTTCTAGCGACTATTCTTACTTCTTTCGGTAAATAGATTCAGCGGCATTCGGTTTGTGGTTATGATTTTGAATTCTTTGAGTACTGCGCGAGCAGCAGTCGAATTCGAATCATGAGTTATTATTTATTGGATTTGATTCTGAAGCACATGTCGGTAAAGTGATTTAATTTTGGAATAAAATTGTGGTTTGTGTGTTTGTAGGTACACAGGAATCATAAAAAGAAACAAAGAAAACTTAAATAAACGTTGGGTTTTTCTGTCTTTTTTTTTTTTTTAATTTTTCTTCTTTTTTTTAATGAGAGGGAGAGAGAGCATGAGGGGAGAAATAAAAGGAAAGAGTATGAATGTAACGTTTCTTAAAGACGAGAATTTGAATTAAACTTCGGTATTTTTAACTTGGTAAACCTTGTCAATATGGAGCTGATAATGTAGAACCAGGTTGGATCGATTTCGCCGGTCGTCGATCTAAGTTCAGAAAATCACAAAACTTACGGATTTTTTCTTTTCTTTTCCGTCAACTCAAGAACAGTAAGGGGTGACGTTCTATTGACACTTCTTCTAAGCTTCGGTCTTGCTTCTGGAGTGGGCGAGGGTGTGCGTTTTCGTCCTGGGTTATTTTAATAACTTCAAGGATCGAGCAGTATAATTTTAAGATTATTGGGAGGAAAGAAACTAAAATAATAAAAAAGTATTATAAACAATTAAAGGAAACACATCAAGTGATTCTTATGTGAATCAAATGCAAACCATTATATCTTGTCAGGATTTGATCTTGTTAATACGATCCGTAATTTTTAATCCAACCCTTCAAACTAAACTCATATTTTAACTACCAACTCCAACCCAAATTTTAAAAACGAGTAAATTACATTGTTCGTCCTTGTAGTTTGCGTTGACTGGCGTCGTTAGTCCCTTGACCAAAAAAACTGCATCGCTCGTCCTTAACAGGCAAACGTTTGGCGTCGTTAGTCCCTCCCCCACTAACGCTTGTTAAGTGTTATTACACCCGAAGTCCCATGAGGGTATACTAGTCATTTCGCAAACCAAAAGGACGAACGGTGCAATTTTTTTTTAATACGTTGGTAAGTTCTGTTTTAATACGTTTTCGTCTGTTTTTTTTCGTTTTTTTTTCCGTTTTTTCTCGTTTTCGTTTTTTTTACGTTTTCCTCCGTTTTTTACGTTTTCATCCGTTCTTTTCATTTTCGTCTGTTTTTTTACGTTTTTTTTCGTTTTCGTCTATTTTTTTACGTTTACGTCCGTTTTTTTACTTTTCTTCGTTTATCTTTTTTTTTACGTTTTTGTCCGTTGTTCTAACGTTTTCATACGCTTTCGTCCATTTTTTTTACGTTTTCATCCATTCTTAACCGTTTTTTTTCAATTTCGTCTGTATTTTTACGTTTTCCTTCGTTTTTTTACGTTTTCATCCGTTTTTATCGTTTTCGTCTGTATTTTTACATTTTCCTCCGTTTTTTACGTTTTCATCCGTTTTTTCGTTTTTGTCTGGTTTTTTTACGTTTTTCTCCGTTTTTTTCGTTTTGGTCCGTTTTTTTCGTTTTCGTCTGTCTTTTACATTTTTGTCTGTTTTTTTTCGATTTCGTCCATTTTTTTATGTTTTCGTTCATTTGAATGGATAAAAACGTATGAAAATGTAAAAAATGAAGGAAAACGTATAAAAATGTTAGAACAAAAGACAAAAACGTAAAAGAATGGGCGAAAAAGTAAAAAACGAACGAAAATGTAAAAAAAAGATGAAAACAAATAAAAACGGATGAAAATGTAAAAAAAAAAAAGGAACGAAAACGTAAAAAGACAGACAAAAACGAAAAAAAACGAACAAAAATGTAAAAAAAACAGACGAAAACGAAAAAAAACAAATGAAAACGAAAAAAAACGAAGAAAAACGTAAAAAAACAGACGAAAACGAAAAAAAACGGATGAAAGCGTAAAAAACGGAGGAAAACGTAAAAATACAGACGAAACCGAAAAAAACGGTTAAGAATTGATAACAACGTAAAAAAATGGACGAAAGCGTATGAAAACGTTAGAACAACGGACAAAAACGTAAAAAAACAGACGTAAACGTAAAAAACAGACGAAAACCAAAAAAAACAGACGAAAACGTAAAAAACATACGAAAACGAAAAAAACGGAGGAAAACGTAAAAAAACAGACGAAAACAAAAAAAACAGACAAAAACGTAAAAAAAATAGACGAAAACGTATTAAAAAACAGAACTTATGAACTTATTAAAAAAAATTGCGCCGTTCGTCCTTTTGGTTTGCGAAATGACTAGTATACCCTCATGGGACTTCAGGTGTAACAACACTTAACAAGCGTTAGTGGGGGAGGGACTAACGACGCCAAACGTTTGCCCGTTAAGGATGAACGGTGCAGTTTTTTTGGTTAAGGGACTAACGACGCCAGTCAACGCAAACCACAAGGACGAACGGTGTAATTTACTGTTTACTTTATTGCAAACATTTCAAGTGCCAGTTTCCACAATTTTCTATCTATTAGCTCGTACTTGAAGTTAACAGCGTAGTTAATTAACTAGTTATAATGCCTGCGCACGCGCGGGTTTTTTTTAAAAATTATTTTGAATGATATATTTTTATTTCTTAAAAAACAAATAATTTATGATTTTTAATTATATTTATTTATTATTAAAGATAATCATTTAAAAAATTTAATCATTTTGTTAGTTGCATCTTATCTATATTCTTTTGTATTTATCTTCTACTTGTGTAGTATATCAACAAAACAAATTTGTAAAATTTTAAATTAGAAAATAATAATTAAAATATTACCTAATAAGGAAATATTTTTTTTTCCCGAAATACGAAAGTACCCACTAGGGGTTTTGTTTTATTATATAAAAGATTTGTTGTTCGGGCAAAGAAGAATTTGTCCAACATCCATGAACCAATTCAATGGTTAAAATATCCATAAATCTTTTATATAATAAAACAAAACCTCAAGTGGGGACTTTTTCATTTTGAAAAACTCAACCTTCCCTTATTANAAAGAGATCCAACTACTCTATGCTTAGCATCTAACTTCTAAAGAAACTCTATCATTTCTCGTTCTCCGCAAATTTAAAATCTCAAATAATGAGATCCGCGAATGCTTAGCCATAATCAATTTTAAAAGATTATATTGGTTAAGGGAAACAAGCTAGGGCTTAACACGCCCGGATCAAGTCAAAATTTTTATTCCCACTCTTACCTAGTAGGAAAGTCAAACGCGGTGTCAAAACTTTTATTCTATTTTTGTATTATTTTAATTTTTTCTCATTTTAAGGGTGAGTGTGTTTCTTTCCATTTTATAGGGAACAAGAAAATAATTGTATCGAAAATGGCACAGACTCGAACCCGAGTTGACACGATCCGATTTGACCCGAACCCTATTAACCCGAGTTCAAATAGGATCGGGTTCGGGTATGTTATTTTTAGCGTCGACCCGACTTAGACCCGACCCGTTTGACCCGAACCCGACCAACCCGACCCGATTAACACCATTACATACTTTTGACTTTAACAACATAAGACTAACCGGAGTGGAGGGTGACCTCTCACTCAACACCCCATTCCAACAAACAAGTGTCACGCATGAGAGAAGGAAAAATAGAGGAAAGAGGTGACCAGCTCACTTCTTGGTTCTTGTGCACTCTTTATGTTTTTATTTGGTTTGTGAGTGTGTGTGAGTATTTAGTTGTGTATATTTGTATGAAGTGGGTATTTTAATGAAAGGTGATGGATGATGTGACCACTACAGGTGAAAGGTAAGATGGAGTGAGAGGAGAGAAAACGTTGAGGTGACGCTGAGATGAAAGGTGACCACCACTTTTTAGCAATGTTGCAAAAATCGGCCGAATCGGCCGATTAATCGCCGATTAATCGTTAATCGGTCATACACTTTGTTGATTTTTGAAAATCGGTGAAAAAATCGGCCTAGGAAAAAAAACGGAAAAAATCGGTCAAAAATCGGCCGAATCGATCAAAAATCTGCCGAATCGGTCATATTTAAAAAATAAAAATTTAAGCATTCTACTTAATTTGGGGATCGTTTTTTTCACCTATAACGCACAATGGGCCTCATAATCAGAATTGGAGCATTTTATTGAAGTTTGGAAACATAGTAGGCTTGGAATCAGTTAAGATCTTTAGTTTGCCAAAACATGCAGGAAATTCCAATCCGATTAATTACCGATTAATCCCGCCTTGGCCGATTAATCGCTGTAGGGTGGTCGACCGCCCGACTACCGATTCACGATTTTTGCAACATTGCTTTTTAGTCTAAGAGTTAAGACCACTCAATACTAGATAAAATTACACTGGTGCAAAAATTTTCCAGGCCTACACAAGAGGCAACTCTCCCATGGAACCTGGACCATCCATACATCATTACCAGTTAAAAAATATTACCCACATTTAATTGCATTCTTATACCTGATATGCAGACATGATAGACAAACGACACTGAATTAAAATACAGACGTCATGGAAAACTAAGGATGGGTTATCGGTACCACATAAAACACCAACAATACCCCCTATGTTTTTTTTTTGTTTTTTATTTCTTATTTTTTAATTTTTATAATTTTATTTATTATTATAAAACTATAAAACCGAAAATACGGAACATGAAATATAAAGTTTAATTAGTCAGAAGCATTAAACTTACAAAAAATACGTAATAAAAACTGATAAAAAATTATGTTATATTGTAAACAGAAACGTCAAAAGGGGCTATTAATTATAAAAAATGGCCAGGAAGGGTCCTAGTAACACAACTCAGAAAACTATTGACCTGAACTGATCACATACTGACATCACACCTGGCCTAGTAACACACAACTCAGAAAACTATTGACCTGAACTGATCACATACTGACATCACACTTACAAACCCATGCTTGAGCACACTACAAGAAAATGAAGTTTTGATGACACAAAAAAGTGCCACTAAATTTAACCTTATAATGACACTTTATAAAAAGTGTGAGTAGAAGCTTAAAATTTGAGATATAATAACACTTTTTATGTACAAAATGTGTCTTAAAAGGCAAAATCTATATCCTTACACCTTTTTTGTGTCACTATAAATAATAAATAAATTTTTACCTACAGGAATTCTACCTACACCTTAGCGCATAAAAATTTTTTAGTGACATTTATTTTATATTTGACACTTTTTTACTTTTAATGACAATTTTTTAATTTTTGGTGACACCTTCTTTTATTTATTTATTTATTATTTTTTTTTATTTATTTATTTTTTTTTAATGTCACCAAAAGACAATATTTTTGTAGTGGCACCTAATTCCTTTTCAATTTCAAGAAAAATATTTAGACAACTGCAGAATTCACTTTAGCAAAACCTAAGCGCTACATTTTACCAAACATTTTTGATGATCCAATAACCATTTTTGCCAATATATTACATATGTATTTGATCTTCTCACAATCCATTTAAAGATTTTGAATTGAATGTCTTGAACAATCCTATTAGTGCTTGAAACATGTCCATTTCTTTCTTTCCAATTTAAGTACCCGGAGGTCCAAATTCGAAAGAGTGAAGAACATACATAAACTTAACGTGCGAGTAATGCTTGCGTTGAAAAAGGTTTTACACATCGTAACGTGTCAGCATCACAACAATACTTCTGTAGAATGTTCCAAAAACCCGTTTTCATAGTTTTTACATTATCACAACAGTACTGAGAACATTAATGTATACCGTGACTTTTGTCAAAAACACATTAGATGTGACTTTTGTCAAAAACACATTAGATAAGATTTATGCAAAACTCCGGGTGCGCACAAGTTCTATAACTAATTAAGAACGTCTTAATTAGAATATAGAACATCTTCCTTATTTTTTATTTTTTTTTGAACGGCAGCAGATTAATTAGAATATAGAACATCTTCCTTATTGAATATGAAACCATACATAAAGTACTCATACTATTAGCGAACATATATATAATGAATCACATTTCACCACAAATGATGGAAAGTATCCAACGATCTATATTTATTAAAGACGTATAAATCGTTTTAATTCTACTTTCCCAACCATTAGTTACTCTCTAGTGCACAAATGAACTCCTCGTCGCGTTCAAGTTCCATCATATACTCGGGTAAAAGGCAAACTTCGACATCCATACTCCCGCCTCCTTCCTAGGGATGGCAAAAGCACCCGAAATCGACGGGGAAAACCAAAACCTGAATCGGTTGGGTCGGGTTTGAGGGCGGGTTGGCGGGTTTGGATGCGGGTTTGAGTATTGATATAATTTTTTAGCCGGGTACGGGTTCTGATAATACCCGCCCGATTACCCGTACCCGTATCCATTTACCCGAATCTACACCNCAGACGAGTAAGGAGAACATGAGGAGCTGTGAGGAGGTTAAGGGGGTGTGGTGGCTAGGCATGAGGAGGTGCCAACTTGGCATGGCGAGAGATGAGGAGCTCCACACCTTCCTCTCTTAGGAGAGGTGAAAGGCCATAACAGCACAGAAGCTTCCAAATTTCATTTATGCAAGTTTTTGTTTGGGGTCTTGTTTATGCTATGTTCTCTAGGTGTCTATTAAAAGAAAAGAATTCCTTCTTCTTCTCCCCAAATCTGGGCGGAAGATTTTGTTAACAAAAGACATATAGACTTTCCTTCCTCGTCACTCCTTTCTCCCCACTTTCCTTCCTAAAAAAACTCAAGAACACAACTTTTTTTATGTTTCTTCCCTTTTCCTTTCCTTTCTATCCAAAAGTAAACTTAAGAACGCAGCGTTATAGTTCACCTGTCGTGTACGGTTCATTGTCGGTTCTGTTGATTTGTTCTATGGGTATTTAATGTATACCAATCGATAATGATGGTGCAAAATGAAGCACCCAATAATTACATGACACGATATTGCGGTCCATTCTTGACGAGTTTGGTGCGTGTTAAAAATGTTACTGTAATTAGTCTTTGATTATATGTAAGTAAAAACAATCTGGTGGACATAATGCTAGTCGTCAGTATAGAAGAAACTGATAATTTTTGTTAGATAGTAGAACTCAAGTATATAACCTCTTATATTAGGATTATAAGTATGCTTTTGCTTCAGTGGTAAAGACCTGTCAATAGATGTCAAAGATGAAATCCAAAAGTTTGTAATTATCTTCTAGTCAAACTCTCATTTCAAGAGGAAAAAGTTCACTCACTTAAAGAAAACCAATAAAGTCAGGGACGGAGCCAAGGGGGTGTCCGCGGATGCACGTGCACCCCATAGATTTTTTCGATATAATGTTAACTAGGTCTCTACCCGTCCGATGGACGGTTTTCTTATTAGCAGATTAAAAATTTTAAAACTATATTTAAGATTCAATATACACTAATTATAGCAGAATACACACACTTTGCAACAGGTAATATTAGAGGAGTTATAAAAAAAATGATTTTTGGTTACGTGTTTGAAAATTCATTTTTAATAACATTTATAGCATATACAAAATCAATAAAAAAAATAGGTTTGAGTTACTACTAAGGGCCCGTTTGGTTTATATGTGGGTTTATAATTGGATTTGGATTTGGTTTAGGATTTGGATTTAGATTTGGTTTAGAGTTAAAAATAGGAGAGAGAAAATATATTTATATAATAATTTTAATAATAAAATTATAATAAAAACTATTATTAAAATAATTTTATGATTGAAAAAGAAAGAGAGCACGAGAGAGAGACACACAAGAAAAAGATAAGGCCCACCACTTACATCAAATCCTCTACAAATCCTGGTCTACTACAAAGGATTCGATTTTTGTACTATTGTGATTCTGAACAGTGAATCCAACAGTAAATACATTCAACCAAACATTTGTTTTAAGTCAAATCAAAGGAAAACCATACCATATCACCATACCAAACAGGCCCTAAGTAATTATGCGTTAAAGTTGATGGTTATGAAAGTTTGTTCAATTTAGAAAAAATGACATAATTTTTTGTTGGGTAAAGTTCATAAATTAGCAACATACTTTCTCTACTTTACAGAGTTAGGTAACAAACTTTTTTTATTACCAATATAGTCGTTGAAACCGGCTAATTTTTGACAATATAGTAAATATGACCTGTTGATTTTCCAAATAGTTAAATATATTTTTTTTAAGTCTTAATTTTTTTCCACCTCATTTTTTTTTCCAGTCCAAAACCAACAACAATAGCTTTACCCACACACTCATATCTCCCACAAGGCCACAACCTCATATTCTTCCTCTTTTTCATCCCCTAATCTAACCCATAACTCCTACCGCCGGCTACCTCCTTTTCACCGCCACTGACTCCACCACCACCAATCCTTAAATCCGAAAATTGATGGGAACACATCACGAATTTACAGAAAAAAAAATAATATTTTTCCACAAACAAACTTCCTAGATTCAGATTGTTTTGTTGCGGAGGTGACGACGGCGGCGGCGATGGGATGGCGGGCATGGCAGGTAGTGATGTTTTTAAAAAATTTTGTTGCTTGATGAGGGATGAAGTTTGTTTTGCTACTAAGAATATAAAAAAGGGAAGAAAGTGGTTCTACCAAGTGAGGGTCTAATGATTCATCCCAGAAAAATTAAGATCCAGAGTTTAGAAATGGGTTTAATTACATATGTACGTAGGTTCCATTTGTGTTTTTGAGATGCAAATGATGTGTGTTTATGTTCGTGTTTATGCAAAGATAATGGAACTTTGTTTCAATTAAAGTGGATAAAAAAAATATTACTCGATCCATGATTGTTGGATCAAACATAATGGGTTTCATTACATATGTTTGTGTTTATGTTTTTGAGATGCAAATTAAGATCCAGAGTTTAGATCTATGGAATATTGTTAAATGAAAAAAATTGATAGTTGTCGGAAAATATGGTGGTTGCTGGAGAAGATGATGGTTGCCGGAAAAAATGTCAGAGAAGCTGGTGGTTGCCGGAGAAGATGGTGGTTTTGTGGTGGACCCCGAAAGCAATGATAGTATTGATGACATAAGCTCACACATAAGCAAAAATATGCCACATAAGCTTACACATGAGCATTAAAAATAAAAAATAAATGCCAAATAAGCTTGGTTACCGGTTTACCAGGTAGCCTGTTAGCATATTTACTATATCGTTAAAAATTAGCCAGTTTTAATGACTATATTGGTAATAAAAAAAGTTCGTTACCTAACTCTGTAAAGTAGGGAAAGTACGTTGCTAATTTATGGACTTTACCCTTTTTTGTTTTGTTGTAACTTATTCTAGTTTGTTTGAAATGTGTTATCATTTGAACAACGTACTCTATGAATCCAAGTGTTCTTTAACATTATTTAATTTTACATGTGGGTTTAGGAAAACTGAAGGTCCGATAACCGGTAATTGATCACATGTGTTTTATAAAATCAGGCCCATATAAGTATATAAATATACATTTCACGAGGGTCAATAAAAACCAACTACGGTTGGTTCTAGAACGGTATAAAACCTGAACAAAACTTTTGTACATTTCATTCCTGGTTAATTAAAAATGGTTTAAAATGTAATTCAACCCGCAAATTAACAATAAAAAATATTAAGGTACCCAAAATAAAAAGCATCAAACATCCAATTTGATTAGCACTAAGAAAACATTAAAAATGGTTCAAATATTTTAGCGAAAAAGAAAGACCGATAAGAAGATATAAATACATAAAATAACAATGTTTGAACGATATATTTCGTCATTATTCTTTTTCCTTCCAATATGGTGTCCTTTTCCTAAACATATTAAAAGAACTTGTAAGTTTGAGTTGTAAGAATTATGAAACTAATGAACTGCATGTGATTTAAATCAAATACTCAGCGACGCGACTGTGATGCAACTATGTCATTGAACACATTGAATGAAACATGATCATCCGAAATGGCAGACAAAATATTAGCAGCATGAGTATAACATGTGTTATGGTTAGTCTTTGGCAATCTAAACATTATTTTCCAACGATGTCATATAACTCATGTAGAATTTTGTCTTGATTATCTCTCTAGATTATGCTTAATCTTATATAATTATGGGACAATATTATCAGCAAACAAATCTTATAAACTAAAAGCTTATTTACTAATGAATTTGGAAATTAACTTCACGATCAAATGAAAGAAAGAAGTAGAAGTCTTAGGGGGTGTTTCTTTTTCTCTTAATTTCTCTTAGTGCTAAAGGAAGTGGGCCCAATCAATATTTTAATGTTATTTTCTTGTTAAATAGTCTATATCTACAAGACAAATAAAACCATTCACTCCCCATTAAGAGGCATTAAGGGAGGGGGACCCACATGGACCCTTAGCTAACAAAAAAAATAAATGATCGCGGTAAACTAAGCGGTGAAGCTTGTAAACCACGGGTCGTAGTCCCAACGAGGGTTGAATGGATCTTAGTCGTTCAAAATCGTGAGTTATGTGATGTGAATGGGTTTAAAGATATGTTTTGGGTTTAACTACGCTACTAAACGTTATTTAAAACTTAATTAAAGTAAAACGTGAGAAAAGACTATTCAAAGTAAACGAGAAAAGAAAACATAAACGTAAAAAGAAATGAAAGAAAGAAATAAAAGAAGAAAAATAAACTAAGTAAAAAGATTAAAAGAAATTTCGGCAGAGTTTCGTTTAGGAATGAACCAAACAAAACTCCACTCGATAAAACGATGGAGAAATAAAAGTCTAACTCGACTTGTAAAAGAAATAAGAAAAGAGAAGGAGAAAACAAACGCGACTCAAAGTAAACTTAGACTAAAATAAAGTTGACACAATAAAAACTAAACTCGCTAAGAGAAATAAAAAAAAATAAAACTCGCTAAGACCAAAAAATATCAATACTCGCTATAATNAAGACTCGTTCAAGTTAGACTTGGAACGAGTGATCATACAAATCAAAACTCAACAAAGTTAAAAAGAAAGTAGAAAAGAAAATCTTTTTGGTTTTTATAAGTTTATAAAAGAAAAGAGAAAATATTTTTGGTTTTTATAGGTTTTATAATTTTTTTGTTGTTTTTGTTTTTAAGAAAAAGCGTTAACTTCTAAAAGAAGGGTCTTCAAATCACAAGTCTCGAACGATCAAACAACTTAATCTTAATCAACCGCTCCCCGGCAGCGGCGCCAAAAACTTGATCGCGGTAAACTAAGCGGTGAAGCTTGTAAACCACGGGTCGTAGTCCCAACGAGGGTTGAATGGATCTTATTCGTTCAAAACCGTGAGTTATGTGATGTGAATGGGTTTAAAGATATGTTTTGGGTTTAACTACGCTACTAAACGTTATTTAAAACTTAATGAAAGTAAAACGTGAGTAAAGACAATTCAAAGTAAACGAGAAAAGAAAACATAAACATAAAAAGAAATGAAAGAAAGAAATAAAAGAAGAAAAATAAACTAAGTAAAAAGATTAAAAGAAATTTCGGCAGAGTTTCGTTTAGGAATGAACCAAACAAAACTCCACTCGATAAAACGATGGAGAAAATAAAAGTCTAACTCGACTTGTAAAAGAAATAAGAAAAGAGAAGGAGAAAACAAGACGCGACTCAAAGTAAACTTAGACTAAAATAAAGTTGACACAATAAAAACTAAACTCGCTAAGAGAAATAAAAAAAAAATAAAACTCGCTAAGACCAAAAAATATCAATACTCGCTATACTTAAAACTCCAAACTCGCTAGCTCTTAAACCAAACTCGCTAGCACCTTAGAAAGCTCATACTCGCTACAAATAAAAAGGGAAACTCGCTAGGAATTTTTGGGACCAAACTCGCTAAGATAAAAACAAACCCAACTCGCTACCCTTGGGACCAAACTCGCTAGATGACCAAAAACACATACTCGCTAGGACTTAAATAAAACAAACTCGCTAACATGAAATCTAAACTCGCTATTAAACCCTAAAAAAACTTCAAACTCGCTACTAAACCCTAAAAAAAACATACTGGACTTAAAACTTTTAACGTGACACAAAAATTTTATAAAAGGTAAATAAGACTTGTAAAAACTTGGTAAATAAAACGTTAAGACACTAAAATAAGCTTAGAAATAAGCAAATAAGCCACGGCTTCTTTTGCAAGCCTTAACCCATAAGCTTTTTTATGAAACTCAAATAAAAATCATGCAAAGGTGACAAGAAAATTAATAAAAACTTGTAAGGATTAAGAAAGAACTTGTAAAGATTAAAGCAATAAAATGACAATAAGTAAATCAAGACATGAAAATTAAATTGACATAAATTTAAATGACAAGAATTTAAATGACAAGAAAATTAAATTGACATAAAATTAAAATGACATAATGAAAAACTAAAATGAAGACTACAAAATTAAGACTAGCTTCAAAATGAAGCTTGAGGTGGGTATTTAAGGTTTCCATGGTGGATTCCTTTTACATCTAGCCCCCTTAACTATATTTGTTCATGAAAGTAACACATAAACTTTCATTACACTACTAAACGACTTCTAAAAGGTAATCTTAAGTCCTTGTAATCTTGAGGAATATGTTAACGAGTCTTCAAAAAGTCTTCAATGATATAAAAGTGACCACTTGCTCGAGTTTGGGAAGCTTATACATGATAATCATCTTTAATCTTCGATTAAGTATCTCTTTCATATTCACGAGCCTTTAAGTAATGAAAACATCGTCACGGGCTTTACTTGAGTAAATTTCATCTTTGACTCGGCTTCTTGACTCTTTTCCAAATCTCGTGCTCGTTTAGGGCTTTTTGGTTGGTTTTCATGCCATTTATGCAATATCCTTTCCTGCACAGTCACAAACACAAAAACACTATATCTTTGGCGTTTCACGTTAGTTTTTGGTCTTATACACACTTAAACTAAGGTAAAAAGTATGTGTAAAATAGCACACATCAATAAACAACCCCTTAGTTTGATCACCAACAACAGTAAATTTCACCTTATACATGTTTGACATATGAGACCATAGTTAATCTAAAAAAATATTTACTATAACCTAGTTTTTAAAATTGTACAATATGACATCACTTTTCTAGTAAAAAAATCACAACATAAACTTAATTAGTATTATCATTACCTTGGAACAACATATTTTAAGTTGGCTGAACATTTTAGACATTTAAACACCGGATAACCTCGGTCATGTAAACTGATTATTTGATAATTGGAGGGAATTTTTATTGCAGTTCAAGTATGCAATGTACATCAAACCTTGGTTTCTTATATCAGTAGCTAATAGTATGCATGATTTAGCCTTTAAACAACCTGTTTTGCAAGTATACTCATGCTTGTAGTTGTTGATGTAATACTGTAAATTCATAGATAAATTAGTAAAAATATCATGAGTATATGAGATACGTAAGTATCATGAGCATATACCAATCTCTACTATATATAAAGAGAAGACACATTTTGCTTAAAAAACTCTAAAATATAAATAGTATTTACCATAATACCCTTTCACAATTTGTGTAATGAATAATTCTAACTTTCTATTTTACAGGGGAATCGTCCCTTTTACAAAAAAAAAAAAAAAAAAAAAAAAAAAAAAAAAAAAAAAAATCTAACTTTCTAAAATTAATTTGATTTGAATGCTTTATAATTTTTCAAACATTTTTAAATTAGTAAGTGTTTTTACAACATTTTTTTCGACATTTAGAAAATAATACTATCTCCATCCTAATTTTTTTTTGTCTTTTTTTTGGTTTTTGCCAAATTAATTGTTCACTGTTATATATAATATTTTGGGTTGCTTAAGTTTAATATATTACCCTTAATCAAAATTGTTATCAAAATTATATGAAAATATTAAATAATTGTCAAAGTGTAAACTGATTTTTGGAACTTTTGCAAAAATCAAAGCTGTAATAAATGTACTTCTTTTAAATTGTGTATTTTTTGTTTGGTGACAATAATTTGGGACGCAGGGAGTAATACACAACTAATCTATTAGAATTCTGATTATTTCCATTATATGCATAAACGTTACACAAAATATTGAACCATAAATTCTCAGGTATAACTATTGCCACTATAAATCTCCACCGCTATGCACGGTTGCTCGGCTAATTCATAAGAATTTGGCTATGTTTGGCAAAAGTAGCTGTAAGCAGTAGCAGTGAGCAGTAGCTGTGAGCAGTAGCCACCGCTCACTGCTCACCGCTCACAGCTTCATAAAGAAGCATTGGAAAAATGAGCTTTCCTAAAAAATAGCAAAGCTCACAACTCTCATGCCAAACGAACACTAAAAATCAAAAAGCTCGTTGCTCACCGCTCATCGCCCCAAAAAGTTCCAAAAAGCTTTGCGCCAAATATAGCGTTTGTAGTTTTCTAATGCAAAAGGGTCCCAACTCTAATTTGTATGTCCATTTACATGGTATCGTACGCTTATGGTTTCCTAATTTCTTCATATTTCAATATGTTGCATCTAACTACCTCATTCCATTATTCGGTTTTAATCTTTAATTTTATCACATAATCTAGACGCAAATAATTCCTCATTCTTGCTAAGCTTTTTAACTATTTTTTATGAATGTATGTTATGAAATGCAAATAATCATCCTTCTTGTTTTTAAGTTATTTTTTAGCTATAGAAAAACCGAGGAAATGAATAACGGATTCTTTGAAATGCAATATAAATGCAATATAACCATGTCATTAGATAAAATTCACTAAAAACCATACAAAGACACAAGTAAAGAAAACTTACATTTTTTATAGCCACACCATGTTTTGATTCTGATGCAATATTTGAAGTTACGACGATTTACCTTGTACATTCTTAGAGCATTGGGTATCATGGCTTGAGCCATTTGCCATATCACTGTCACCTTAGTTTCCTCTTTTTCACACCACACACCAAAATACCTTATCGTTTAACTCAAGCCAAAACACTCCTTTTGATACCCACCATACCTAATTAAAACACAAATTCTAACAACAAAACCAATTAAAAAAATAAAAATGGCAAATGGCTTACACCATTTTAATGGCTTGGAGAATGGCGCGTGAGGGGCGATATGATGGCACCAAAATGACTCAAGCTATTTGATGTCCACATATGTGAATGGCGTGGGTTTGGGAGCCACCATACCCAATTCTCTTACCATAATTTATTATTATGTTTTTCACATGATAGAAAGTTCCATGAGGATTGTAATTGTTGTTTTTGAATTTTCTTTATAGACAATACCTTGATAATGACAATCTGACTACAATAACATAGAACTGAACATAAATAGGTATTACACAAGATCATAAAACTTGGATAACACTTGTTACAGAAGCATTCCAATTATTCTTTTCATATATTCAAATAATGAATCGAGAGAACCATCCTTATATATAATGTTATCACATCTCCACTCCTCTATGTCAACACTTGAAATTATCAAGCCTTCCATTCCAAAAGCCACGCTATTCACAAATACTTGCATTAGACATTGTTGGACTTGCAACGACACACACATAGTGTTGGTCACAATGATAATCACAATACTATTATAAGGTAATTTGGTTCCACAATATACTAATTAGTTTTTACCTAAAAAAGAATGAAGCAATGTTCATTGAAATCTACAATCATTAGTACCACAATCTGGAATTTACTATGGAACTTGGGCGACCTAAAGCCAAATGTGAATTTTGTTTAGCCTATATATATGGTAATAATTATCGATAATTTGTTTCAAATGAGGTATTTTTTTCCGTGCGGCTTTTGTAAAAATCAAGAATACTGAAAATCAATGTCATGTGTTATCCAGAAAACTAAGGTTGATATTTTGGAAAAATATATATTTTACTAAAGAAATAATAGTATAACATGGATAACATTTAACTTTTGTTAGCTACTATGACCAAACATGACAGATATGGTCAAAGATAAGATGTATTATTTAATTTATACTTACTTGTATATGTAAATCGAGACTCTTAAATAACAAAAGGAAACCAGTAAGAAGCCAAGGCACTTTAAACAGAAGTTTTATTGGGTCAACCCAACTTGATCTTTTGCGACCATACACATTCATCCATTTTGACCATTTACCCAACCCGCCTGTTCCAATTTCCCGGGAGATGGATAGTGAAAATACAGATTCATATTCAAGTAAAAAGCAAGAACCAAGAAAAAAGGATGCAACTGTGTTGGTGTCTACAAAATAATTTTTCCTCCAGCTAAAGGATGCAGAATGTCGATAATTAATAAAAGAAATACATGTCTTAATTCGAACCCAATATGCCCATTCACGCTACATAAAAAAGATGGTCATGTGTTCTATTTTTTTCATTTTACATTGAGGTGAATTGGTAAGAAAAACTTGTATAATGTAGTTGATCACAGAAGGGTTAACTTGTTTAATACAAGATACGTAGAAAGACAAACAAACAAATGTCATAAAAGAAAGACACGCTCAAGCGCATCCCTACTTGAACATATTCTTTGCATTATTACCAGTTAAACAACCAGCCCTTAATATCTATTCAAATCAATTAGTTGTTTATGCATGATAGAACATGCCACATTCAAGAACACATAAAAGCTAAATTTGGAAACATGCTAAACTCATTTAGCATTGAACTTTAGCTATGGATGACATAAAGTTGGAAGCAAGTTACTCAATGATAGTAGTTGAAATCTGGATACATGCTATTCATATAATACACATATATTAAGCAATCCCCACCCGTGTGGGTCATATTCTAAGTTGAGCTACTTAATTATCCATATATTGGTAGGAATATGCAAATATATTTATGTTTAGGAGGGCACTTGAAACATATGACTAACTATAAGTAATTATCTTGAAATGGTCACGCTCGGGAAACCCTTGAACACACCTGCATCACCAGAAGGGCTATGCGTCATGTTCCATACCAAAAGATATTTTATCAGAAATAGCAAAAAACCATATCATAGTCAACCTAAAAAGTGCATGATCATAGCAATTAGAAAATAACAAACTGTTGCTAAATGGAATGTTGATGGCAAAGCATATATTTAAAACATAATTAGCATTTTTATGCTTACTATTGTTCAAATGCATGAGTTGTTATAGTATTTTCAGCTTGCTTGAGAATCTCTATATAAGTGTGTATCTTTGATTTGCAAATGGAACTTTTAAAATATTAGGCATTTATGACGTGCATATGGGCTTATGTAAGGTACCTTTAATGAACATCAGCAAGACCCATATATCTTTTACGAATAAAAGGAAAATACTCCAACCAGTAAATTATATATAATATTATTATGTGATATATTGATGTTATTTTTTATGTAGTATTTCTGTGAATCATGTTTCAAGGTCAACATCAGCTAGTACTGTTCACGCCACTCTTGTTCGGAGAAATATATTGAGATAGACTTCTGATACTGGTCTAGGATAAGTTCTATAAAGAAATATCTAAAAAATTAGATATCATGGAGGAATCACAATGTTAGAAAATGGATGTGTGTTGTTACTTGAGGTAAAGAGCTTTGCTATCCCCTGTAAATAATGGTAAAAGAATAATTTTATTACTTGATTATTATTATTATTACGCGGAATACATGAGTATATATACCAATATGAGGTGAGATCTATGCGAAACAAGTATCACTTAAAAAACAAATAAGTCAATCTCAACCATCCATCCACTTTTCATCTAATGGCTAAGATCAAATCAAAAAATAACAAAGGGAGGGCAAAATTGGCATTTTAGCTCATTTAATATAAAAACCCACTTTTCACCTTTTTTTAAAAAAACAACATATCTTGCAAACGGTAAATCTTCAACCTACGAAAAATACACCATCGCGACGAGAAAAAAATTATCTTTCTATAGATATGCATTGTTATATACTTTCGACGAACTTTTTTTT
>LBNU01021639.1:0-22470 GCA_014162995.1 Artemisia annua | reverse complement strand
AGGGCAAGGACAAGTGAGGTCCTTGTAGCCGAACCACGATAAACAATCGTGTTGTGGTTTGATCGTTCTATCTCTTTACTTACATGCTTTACATATATATTGTGTTGTGTTTATATATTATCTTTGAGTTCTTCAAAGTACTTCCATTCATATAATAAAGCAAAACGTCACAATATATCTTTAACTAAAAACGGGTAATTTGTAAAAGATAATTAAATTAAAAAGCGGTAAACTATTCAACCCCCCTTCTAGTTTTCCACAGTATTGTTTAACATAGACACATTTATCACATTCGTTTATCTGATAGCCGTTTGATAATAGAGTGTTATCAAACTTCTCATGCCATTGCTTTGGAGCTTGTTTAAGGCCATAAAGAGATTTAATCAATTTACATACCTTATGCTCTTGACCTTTGACAACAAACCCCTCGGGTTGTTGCATATAGATTTCTTCATCTAATCCACCGTTTAAGAACGCTGTCTTTACATCCATTTGATGTATAATCAGGTTGTGAATTGCTGCTATAGCCATTAACGTTCTTATAGAGGTTATTCTTGTAACCGGTGAATAAGTGTAAAAGAAATCTTGACCTTCTTTTTGACGGTATCCTTTTGCTACTAAACGAGCCTTATACTTTTCTATGGTACCATCAAGTCTTAGTTTCTTTTTGAAGATCCACTTATGGCCTATTGGTTTATGTCCCGAAGGTAGATCAACCAATTTCCATGTATTATTATGCATAATTGAGTCTATTTCGCTTTGAATAGCCTCTTGCCAATAAGGTGCTTCTGATGAATCCATAGCAGCCTTATATGTTTGTGGTTCTTCATTCACAATATAGATCATATAATCAGGTCCAAAGTCTTTAGAGACTTTTGCACGCTTACTTCTTCTAGGTTCATCATTATCTTGTTGAACCTCAGAATTGTTGTCTCTTTGATCTTGAGACAACTGATCGTCTAATACTCTTTTCCTTGGATTTGAGATTTGTTTCTCTTTATCCTTATAGGGAAAGATATTCTCAAAGAAATCTGCTTCACCAGATTCTATAATTGTGCTGTTGCTTATGTCCTCTACATTGGATTTGTAAACCAGGAACCTATAATTGTGCTGTTGCTGGTTCACAATTAGCGACGCTTTAGCGACGACCTAGCGACAGAAAAACCGTCGCTAACTGTCACTGGTTCAAACAGTCGCGATGGTTCGCTCATTGATGCCTTTTTAATAGATCTAACTGTCACCAATTCGAAATGATGTGTCTTTACAATCATGACGGTCAATTAGAGACGGTTTAGTGACGATTTAGTGACAGAAAAACTGTCACTAATCTCTATTTCGTGGATCACTATAAAAACACAACAAAACATTATTAGTAATGTTCCAACAGAAATTAGGTATGAAACGAATGATAATCACCTTGAAAAATATTGGCACTTGTTAAGAACACCATTGATTGAATGATCTTTATCAAACAAAAGTTTGCCCAACTTGAAAAATATTGGGTGTGAAGTTTGCAGAGAGGTGAGGTACATGATTTTCATTTTTTGTGTGTAGCTTTTCTCCTTTCACCATGTACCTTTTGTTATGTACGGAGTATACATTTTCTATAAAGTCTATTGTCATAATGTGTATGTATAGCTTTAGTTTTTAACATATAAAACACATAGGACGGTTTTCTTTGGGTTACGTTATCATATTATTAAAAATAAACTTTTTTTTTGGGCAAACGTAAACTATATTTTTTTTTATCTTCGATGTTTTCAAAGGAGTTGCAATGTTGTATTCATATACTCTTTAAACTAAATATGTAAAAAATGAAAATTTTATACTTGTTAATTATTTTAAAACTATATCATTATTAGGCTCATTTCGAAGATAATAAAATATCGTTTACCTTGGCGAAAGAATCAAAAAAAATTATTGCAATACGTGATCATAGTTAAGAAAAAGGTATCAGATAGTGTTAATTCATATGTTAAAAAAACCTTGTAAATAAGTATTGTGTAAAAGGATAAAACTGTAATCACACCATCTTTTGCTTTTAGAATTGTTGACCGAAATTTACTCTCACATTTACACGTCGATTGTTTTGGTATGTACTTTGGCTAAAATTGTGACACGTATTAAGAAATTATCTTGATTTAGTGTATAGATAAATTTTTTCTAAATTTATCTTAAATGCACCCGGTGCATTAAAATGTGTCTCTAGTATTATTTAGTTCGTATACTTACAAATAAAAAATAAATATAAAATTTTGTAAAAGACCAAAGATGAAACAATTTAATAAATTAAAGCATAAAAGCCCAACGATGAATAGGTTTATTAATGAAACAAGTTTATTCATCATCCTAATAATTTAAAAAATCCCAAATTGAACCAACACCACAAAGATGAAACAGGTTCGTAAGTCGTAACATGTATCTTTCATTTGTTTATTATGTTTTTTAAAGTTTTCATGTTTTGATTGGTTGCAAGGGCGGACCTATGTAGGGGCAGGGGAGGGTCCTGGCCCCCCCAAAATTTGCGGCACCTAGTTCAAATATTATAAGTTTTAGGGGTAATCTAGTTGAGGTTAACGGTGTTCCTGATTAGTCCTTGGTAATCATCCTTCCAATTATCCTGTTCACGCGACATCTAAAAGAAATATACGTCATCTCCCCCACCTCTTTTTCTCGGCCACCCCCTCACACACCCCCACTCCTCCTCACTCCCTACCCATCAGTAGACATGTATTGATATAAGATAAATAATAAGAATATGGTTCTAGTTCCGTCTACATTTGGTTGTATGAATCTTGTCTAATTTGTTGTGTATACGGTTGATTATCATTTAACCCATGAATCCTCTGATGTCCATTGATCCATCCATAAGGGATAGTGCAATACTAGTCATAACGTGTGCATAAGTAATGCTCAATATTCTATAAATCATTTAATAGGATAATAAGTTAATGGATAGTAAACTATATATTAATATATATAATTATACCAACATATTTGTTGTCATGGGTTTTTTATGTTGAGTAGTTAATATAATGTAAATCCAGCCGCCATGAAAAGTAGTGTTATTGAAAAGCGTTCATTATTAGATTCTCTGATCTATAGACTACCCGCCTCACGGTTGATATGAAGTTTTTCATTACAAATGCAAGCCTATATTAAAAGCTAGTGATGCTTGTGGCTAGATTTGACCAATGCTGTGTATTGGATTATAACTCCGCACCCGTTTTAACTACATCCAGTGCTAACCTATAATATGAGACAGCCGAAATATATGTAATTCCCAAATATAATCTCAAGAACCATGATGGAGGTACGATGAAGATGAGTTGTTTTCTCTTTATCTCTCTTTTGCTTTAACGAAGATTCTGCGGATCCCTAGATATCTAAAGGATCGCCGAAACCTCAGTATGATGAACATAATAATCGTATCTACTTTTATTTCATTGTCGTAAATTTATGTAATGAACAAATCTTCTGCTTCTTTCTTTTTTCACTGTTCACCCATATTTTTGTGTCAAAAATACTTATTCTTGTGCATACCTCATTGGTTATATATTTCTTACTCGGCTCTACAGCTCCCCATATTAATGTCTCTATCTATATACTAAGTGATCAATTTAGGACTTATTTCTTGTATTTCTCCAGGTTTTGTCTTATCCATATATTCCTCGAGATCTCATTGAATAATTCTTTGACATATGGTTAAGAGTCCCAAGCTTATTTATTTCTATCAAGTGAGAAGAGTTGTTATGCCGGCTTCTACACACCTACGAAAAGACCTAAAGAGTTGCGTCTTTGTGAAGTAATAATATGTCTATGTAAAACTGTCATGATAAATTGAGTGTCATAGTGGGTTTGGATTTGTGGTGAGCGTGTACATTATAAAGACAAACCGAAAAAAGTACAACTTGTGACAAGTTATCAGTGTTGAAAGCTTAAGTCACCGCAGGAAAAGGAGTTTTGTTACAGCGACACACTTGTGCATGCTTCTCCATGTCCGTGGAATGAAAGAGTCAACTGGTTGCTGTAACAGTTTAAAACGTTAAATTACTACGGATGTAGCTTCACGGGAGAGTGGATCAAAGGGTTTACCGAGGGAAGTGTTGCGAGCTTTGTAGTTTGAGTTACAGGCTTAAAGAAAAAGATCATCCGGGTGTCGACGGATCTATTATTTCTGTACTATGAATTTAAAATTATCTTATTCCAAATAATATATATGCATATATAATAACTCAATCGTACAATATCACCCCTTATCCTTGGTATAGTATTCTCAACACTCATGAAACGTTTTTAATATGTATAGAGCAATAAATATTCATTCATTATAGTTGACATACCATTATCTTACTGGAGCATTCTAAAGTTACATATGATGTACTCTAAAAAACCTCATAAAATTACACAAAACATTGGCAACTGAGGTAAAAATATTGTGATAGCTTGACCCTTATGGTTCTCGATATTTAGAGATAAAACACTTTAACAAACACATATATAAGCAGATATAAGGAAAACTAGTTAGCACTATTTGATCTAATCTCTCCACAGGTCAATCTCTCTTGAGCACTCGATTCTGGGGCCAAATATGACCTTCCTTTACAATGCCAAGACCAACCATGTTTTACTTTTTTACGATCCTTTATCTTTATTGATTTGTAACTTCAGGAGGCGCTTCTATCGTGTAAGCTCCTTTTCACAGAAGTCTGTTGACGATTTTTCCCATCTTTGCCTTCAATATGCTAGCTAACTGCGATTGCGTTGTCCTACCTGTGCCATAAATGCATTATATTAATTCGAATTGATTCGTTTACATCAGAATCATATATTTCAACAGTTGAAAATATAAGTCGATATCAAAGTAAAAGCAAATATATTTGATGCATAAAATTACAATCGAATGATCATTAGTGAGAATATTTATGGAATGAGAATAGAAGAATAGAAGGACATTATGATCTTTGGTTCTCGGCCATATAGTGCAACTCTCAAAATCAGTCCTTGTCCAATGCAAATGTTGCTTTTAGGTCGCTTATGGAATCATATATCACAGTTGGCATTATCACCTTCATCTTCATGCAAATCTAACTATGTAGGCTAACACATAAAATCGTGTTTACGTTCTCCCGAGTAAACAATCAGCAGATTATCGTTTGAGGTTGAGACACATTCTATTTACATAACCTCTCCTCAAGCGATTTATTCTGGTTTTCGACAGACACAGACTAATTGGTTAGATGCAGCTTACATGTTTTACAACTTCTCGTCACTTAATTGCTGTTAAATGTTATATACCTCTCACCTTGTAATCATACTGCTAATGCAGTTGAATTGCTCCAATATCTTTCGCTACATAAATGTAAGATCCAATGCTTAAGTCTAACCATCCCTTAATTATCAACTACGATAGAAAACAGTTCAAATTTGCAACAACATGAATCCTATATGGAGTTGAATCAATATGATAACTACAAGTCTTACGGATTGATTTATCGCTATAGAAGTTTATATTTAACTTTTAGTTGATGGAGATTCATATGTTTATTCATAACAGTCTCATGTTGTTTGATCCACAGCGAGTTCGCATGCATGTAAGAATATTTACATCATAATATACCTTAAAAACTTGAAGCATAGAAAGTTTAAATATTCTAGTCAATACTGAAGTTTTAATTTGGATTGAACTCAAAATGCGACTTAATCTAATTTATTGTGGCAATCATAGAAATGGGTTCTCATAATGCTAGATAAGGGTTATTTTAGATAAGTAAAAATGGGATGATAAGGTCTTAGCATATATTAAGTAAACAGTCTAAATAACTTATATTATAGTATTTTTCTTGATCATTTTATTTCACGATAAAAGAGAAAACTAACGAGATATAAGGATATCAAGAGATCATGTCCTGCGAAGAACAGGAACATATATTTTTTTGACTTTTTCCATCTCATTATAGAATATAACTAAACTGTAGGGTGATAAATAAGCGCCGTGTAACTATACGATACGATATTTAATACAATAACACATTACAACCAACCAACACTTCCAATTGTCATCGATAAGGACATTACTTATGCTTAGACCTAATAAAAAAAAAGAGAGCCCATATAAAAATTCGCGCAATAAACAGAAGATTACCCTTTATTCAAATCTAGTAATACTGACAGGTTCGCGCAAACTATACTTAAAATTCTGACGCGCATGTTTTTAAATTTCGGTTATTTTAGTTATACCAATTCTGAGTATGAGTATTAGCAGCGTTCATAAAGCTGTTGTTACTAAATATTTTTTCGTATACATAAATACTATTACATTGATGGAAGAACAAATTTTTGTTTCACAATTTCGGGTTTGCACCTTTTTATAGTAATAATCAATTAGTTCTGTCAACTATATAAACATAGCTATGTTATGTTCTACTCATTTTCAAATATAATTTTAGAGCGATAATATACCTATTAATCTTGTTATCTACCATGAAGATACCTTTACCCACGAATAAAGTTAGAGGAATCGTTCTACAACGTCAGGCGTATTTTAGTGCGTGTTCAAAACGCAAGTACACAGATTGTAAACGAATTTAGATGGCAAAATCTTATTGTGGTTAAACAATTCCACCCAATACATCATATATAAGTAAACCAAATAACCAATGTAGCAATTGACGTTTTTGTCGAAAATCTAGGAGTCAAATTTCCAGAAGTTATGTTATCGCTATATTCTTTACACTATTGTTTATTGGACGTCTTCGATGTTTCCACCTACTCTCTCATACTCTCTCTAAAAATAGCAATAAAATAAAAATTAATTTGGAAAGTGGGAAATTAATTTGTAGGCACATTTCACAACTATTAGCACATAGGACTCCAATATCGTAAATCGTGGTAAATTAATATTTTAGTTTTCATTTACTTATGGATTCTTATCATCACACGGCCATATCTATAAGTTTCTAGGATAAGTTGGTGCACATGATTGTTATGGATGATTAAATTGGTTTGGGAAATGAATTGGAAAGTTCTGTGTTTCACTTTGATTATATTATTATTCCGCCGCAACAATAAGTGAGTGATAAATCCATGAGAAATACGTGTGTAAATACATCACCCGCCAACGGATTCTCCACAACAAAATTGATGTTTATCTTCTTATTTATCCTACTACATATTCTTCATGTATAACCAAAATATATATGTCTTCATATGTGTTTGATTATTAGTATAACTATTTACTGTTTATTATCACAAGTGGTATGTGTAGGTTTAGGATATCTTATGTGCAACAACCATTTTATGTGTGTGCATTCACACGTATATGTGTATGTTTGTTTATTCCTTTTTGTATTTTAGATGTTTTGTATCTAGGTATACGATTGTTATGCCGGAACGTGTAAATATTCAAAAGTAAAGAAAGAATTATGCCATGAAATATGTGTGTGCTTCACAGTTTTCTACAATTAATAAATCATGTTGGATGGTGTGGTAAGGTAGCACAGTATATTGCCCGGTCAGGAAAAAAACTATATCGTAATTTTCGTTCTATTTCTTTTAGGGTGCGCTTAACACACTCATTACTGTCAGTATGTCTTTCACTATGCTTTGTATGTATGTAGTATTGGTACTTATAGAGTGTAATGTTCTCTAGTTTAATTGCAAATAGAATACATATTTATACATATCTATGTCGTATCACAAGTGGTAGGTGATCATATCAGTTAAGGATATATCAGTTAAGCTAGATGTATAAGAAAACACACTTTTGTATGCATATAACTCATGCTATAGGTGCATGAATAAACTACACATATACTTAATGTCTCTGTATAAGAGCTGTTATTATTAAAGTCAATTGTATTTCTATTTTTGTCTTTGCATTTAGTCATATATTTGGGTAGTAGTTATATAATGTGTTAAGAATATAAGCCAAGTGATAATGATGTTTAAAGATTATCTAAAAAGTAAAGGATAATAATTGTTATGACCGTAGGATAACTATTTTGATTTCACTTTCCAGCAGATTTCTACCATGAGTTAAAATAAATCCAAGTGGAAAAAAATAAACTGATGAGATACCCCAAATTTATCCCCATCAAAATCATTAAGTTTTAATTTAATTCGTTCATCCATTCATACATTGACACATTAAATTCATATATGCAAATCAAATGTCATTCCTTAATACGCATATTAGTAGATNCACAGTTCAAAGATGAGCAACTCTAAAACCATAACAAACACACATTGCAACTTACTTAGTGTGTGGACCGATATTTAGGAACACCATCCACAAACCACAAAAGAGTTGGAAACTGTTGCACCTGATATCTCTCAGCCAGGTCACTCTCTTCTTGAGCATCATCTCGGGTGCCAATGCCTTACAATGCCCACACCAACGCATAGTTTTCACTAATTTACGTCCAATTATTTTTGTAAACCTTCAGGAGGCGCTTCACGCTGTAAGCTCTTTCACAGAAGTCTGTTGACGATTTTCCATCTTCGCCCTTCAATATGCTAGCTAAACTGCGATTGCGTGCTCCCTAACCTGTAGCACAGTAATGCATAAATATCGTTGAACCTGTAACAATCTATATTATACAATGAAGATATATAAGTTGAAAATACCTGATTATGTGAGAATCTTTCAGAATGAGAAGAATGGATCCTTCTGAGCTTTTGGTTTCGCCCATTCCCAACATCATCTTTGACAATGTTGATTACAGTCGCCCAAGTCAATATAAGTTGGGGACACACCTACAATCAATTGTCGACACAATGTTACTGAAACGTTCCGAGAAAACAATTAAAAAAGATATCGTTTGAGTTGAACATTTTTAGTTACATTAACCTTAAGGCCTATCTCTAGTCGAAATAAGGATAGACTTAATATTTTCACGTCTCATCGTCACTCTAAACTTGCTGTATGATTATTTCTTCATTGTTCACCTAGGTTTGCCAAATTTATCTTCTAATAAGAAAGATTGATCTACTTCCTTAATCTGATAATGTAACATTTCAAATGAATCTTTGGTTCATAACATTGAAACTCAGTTTGTTATGCAAATAAGTATATCAGTTAGCTTGATTAGGAGATACCTATTCAACTCATGTTGTTTGCTGTCACAGCGTGTTCAAGCATGTAGAATATTACCCACTGTACCTATCAACAACAATAGAAATATTAGTCAACTGCGAGTCTATTTTAATAACTCAAATAGACTATTATGTTGAGCAAAGAAGCCCATAATGATCAAGGCGTTCATTTTCGAATAAGCTTACTGGTTGAAGGCTCTTAGCACCATTGCGACCAGTAACTAAATATTCACCATTGACATTACTTCCTGTAAGAGAAAATATTGATACAGGAGATCCATCGTCCTGCGAAAACAGGAAATATTATGAGCCATTTTTCCTTTGATAAAAAAGAGCAGAAAAAAGGGTTCAATACATACCCACAAAAATTAAACCCAAACCCACACTCTCAATCGTCCCGTAGGCTTTGCTCTGCAAAAAAGGCCATAAAAGTCGGCCCATATCCCATATATCAGGCCGTTATCTATTTACGGCATGTTTAGTCTAAGCTTTTCGTACCAATTTCGAGATGAGTATTGCAGCTCAAATAACGCCCTGTTCCAGGTAAATATTTTTCCCCTACAAAAATTATACAATGACTCGGATGAAGCCAAAAATTTTTGTTCAAACCGGTGTTGCACCGTTTTTATAAAAAACAATCGGATAAAAAGTACATGTTATTGACTCAAACGTAAATACATTTAGACTCGTCACTACTACAAAAACTGGTTTTTCCCACGAAAATTTTCCCACGAAAACGAAACTGTGTGAAATTTCACACGGGATACCGACAAATTACACACCAAATTGTTAAACAAATATCAGTGGGAAATATGTCGTAAATTTCCCACTCTTTACACACTAAATTGTTGACCAAGTTTTTTTGTGAAATCTGTCACAAATTTCCCACAGATTTGCGACCATATTCACACTATTGGTGTTTATTAGACGTCCGTGGGAAATTTGTGGCACATTTCACACATATTAGCCACGGCCCAAAGTATGTGGCAAACTTTAGCTCCATTACTTATGGATTTCACACGGTTTTTTTATAAAGTAACTATTTAATTGGTTTGTGGGAAATATGTGTGTACTTTCCCACAGATTACCTACCAATTTAATAAATCCATTGGAAATACGTGTGTAAATACCCACGGATTTCTCACAAAAATTATCGTTTTTATATTTTGTCTACTTACACATTCTCACATTACTTAATATGTCTTCATATGTGTTTGTTAATTAGTATAACTATTTATGTTATTATCACAAGTGTATGTGTAGGTTTAGGAATAATCTTTTTGTGCAACAAACCATTATATGTGTGTGCATATCTACACGTATATGTTTCGTATGCTTGTTTATAACCTTTATTGTATCTATAGATGTTTTGTATCTAGGTATATCGATGTGTATATGCGTGAACGTGTAACTATATCAAAAAAGTAAAAGAAAACGATTATGTCCATGGGAAATATGTGTGTGCTTTCCCACAGATTACCTACCAATTTAATAAATCCGTGGGAAATACGTGTGTAAATACCCACAGATTTCCCACAGAAACTATCGTTTTTATATTTTGTCTACTTACACATTCTCACATTACTTAGTATGTCTTCATATGTTTTTGTAGTTTCATATGATATGTGTTTGTTAATTAATATAACTATTTATGTCAGTATCACAAGTGTATGTATAGGTTTAGGGATAATCTTTTTGTGTAACAAACCATTATATGTGTGTGCATATCTACACATATATGTTCTGTATGCTTGTTTATAAGCTTCATTGTATCTATAGATGTTTTGTATCTAGGTATATCTATGTGTATATGCGTGAATGTGTAAGTATATCAAAAAAGTAAAAGAAAACGATTATGTCCGTGGGAAATATGTGTGTACTTTCCCACAGATTTCCTACCAATTTAATAAATCCGTGGGAAATACGTGTGTAAATACCCACATATTTCCCACAAAAACTATCGTTTTTATATTTTGTCTACTTACACATTCTCACATTACTTAATATGTCTTCATATGTGTTAGTAGTTTCATATTATATGTGTTTGCTAATTAATATAACTATTATGTCAGTATCACAAGTGTATGTGTAGGTTTACACTACAAGAAAAACTAGTATTTGGGAGGGTGCAAAACTGTGCCAAATACTCAAAAAGCCGTGCCAAATGCTATTTGGCACGGCTTTGGCACACTTTTGGTTCTGTCCTAAATATGAGGGTGCCAAATACATTTGGGTCGGGTTGAAACAGTGCTAAATAGTATTTGGCACGGTTCATGGGACGGTTTAACTTTGGGGTGCCATGAGTGAGGTATTTGGCACGACTGACAATCTTCTGTTCCAAATTGGCATTCGTCACACTTTTACATCTCGTGCCAAATGCGTATTTGGTACCAATTCATCTCCCGTGCCGAATGCGCATTTGGTACAGTTTTTATTTTATCGTGTCAAAATTAACTAGGACGGTTTTATCTACCGTGACAAACGTATTTGGCACGGTTTTTGTTTTTTGTGCCAAACATATTTGGCACATTATTATCCGTCTTGCCCAAAAAAATATTTGGCACGCTTTTGCGTTCATTATAAAAGTTATTTGGCACGGTTTTGCATTCATCAAGTAATTATTTGGCATGGTTTGCGTAATCATTGCTAATGTGGATTAGCACCATTTTCCATTACAAAAAAAAACAGGTTGTAGTACACCATCGTATCAACTAACCATCTCAAATATACACAAATATAATTCAATCGAAGCCAACAATATTTAACTCAATTTTTATTAATCATCCATAAAATCAAGTAAACATGGTCAATTAAATACCGTAAAGTATAGAACGATATGCCCAAAATCTTTGTATACCCTGGTCTTTAGATTGACAAAATCATAACTAGAACTCAAAATAAATCACTAAGACGATTTATTACTAGGAGAAACGAATAAAGCTCGTCGGATCACGTCTTCATCATAAACCCTGCATAATACAATATTCCAACATTAGAAATATGTATGAAACAAGAAAAAAGTTTGATATACAAAATAGCAATAGAAAGGGTATAATATTTTTAAAACGGGTCAAAAGTTTCAAACTCAAAAACGGAGCAGGGTCTAATGGGTTCAATATCATCCTATATATTTTAGCCTCATTTAAGTCTAATAAGAGGTTTCCTGACTTTATGATTAAAGTTTTCACTTGGTTAATGTCACATAAAGTTCAAACTTCAGCTACTAACTGCTGATTGGTTAAGTCTCATATTCAAGTTTGTGTTAGATTTCCATTCGGATGGAGGCTACTTTGCGCCAACAGATGGAGCTGTTCAAATTCTAGAGATAGTGTCCAAATGTATGCTTCTCCTGAATAACGCTTTCATTAATTTGGTAAATAACATATTTCTCTATTCCAAAACATTATTCTTAGCAAAATACTAAAAATCAAAGGGCCTAAAACAATCAAATAATCACGAAATTAACTAAAGAAAATTTATCATTCAAGCTGCAAAATTTTACTCAGACAACATCTACTTAATAAATAAAATCAAAAAGCAACAAACTTTAACAAGTTTTTATTTTATTTTTTTAATTATATATAACACATTATCATTCAAATAACATTAAAAAAATACTCGCAATTAGTAAGACTAAACATAAAAATAATTAGCGATATACCTGACCAACATGAGTATCCTGGTTGTGTTCTGTAGGAGTCTGAACAGAGACATCTGTGTCCACCTCTTGATAACCAAATGCTGGTCCTCGACGCATCTTACATATATCATTGCTTGTGCTAGAACCTATAACAATTCCAACCGAACCATGTGGTATGTCATCGACCCTTCTAAGAATACTAAATAATAATAAAAAAATAGCGTATAATTCTTTACCGGATCCACTTGATGCTAAAAGAAAATTGAGTAGATTGTTGCGATTTAGTTCTTGTGATGAGTCTACTAATTGTGTTCGTCCAACAGTATCCTGGTTGTGTTCCGTAGGAGTCTGAATAGAGACATTTGTGTCCACCTCTGGATTTTCGTTGTTTTCCCGAGTTGACCGTGCATTTCAAACATGAAAGTGTAGCCGCATCGTCTCTTTCTAGTGGCTATGATAAAACCTACAATGAAATAAGAACTTTTAATACCAGTGACTTGAATAAAAATAACAGGTATATAAATGAAACAAAAGAAAAAGCAGGAATAAGATATGAAGACAAAGGTATCCAATGTAAATAAGAACAACAAAAGAACAGTTCCTATCAAATATACACAAGCAAGTCCATGTACTTCTTTGGTATAGCACATACTTAACAACTGGTACAACACATACTTAAACAACATATTTCCACCAAAACCAAAATCACACAAACAACTACAACTCGGTCGCATGAATGACCGGGTTCTCCTAAAAAGCGCCTAAGAGCATGTATAAGGGTTGAGGTTAATAGGGGGCGCGTTGAATTTGTGCCACCTAGGCGCAAGACGCGTCATGCGTCCCTTATTACCGTTAGTCTAGAAGTTGAAAATAATTTGCATATTGGGTCGTAGAAAAGCAAATTTCCCTATAGTTTGAGAAGTTGGCATAATGGTGACTGGAAATTAACTATGAACATGTGGGGTTTTGTAGTTTGGATCCAAATCATCATACTATAATAAACATTTTACTCATTGGCAAAGGCATGTTTCTTTTTAATTATAAGCCTAATAAAACATGAGTAAAGTTTTTGGCCTTAATATTCATTATTAGTACTTCATATATCCTATCTTGTTAGACGTATCATGTTCAATTGTTTATAATTGTTCATTAAAAGTAAACAATCAATGTATCATCATTTATATAACCAAAATTACCCAGCTCTTTAAATCTCAAATATGTATTGCAAGGCTTCCTTTAAATCTGTTGTGCAATCATTTCTGAAATTTTGTAGTTTTATGATTCATCACATTTAAAGACTGTTAAACATATAAATAGAGTTAGGATAAGAGCAAGCCGAAACACCCATTAATCACACTTTGGTAGCCTCAAACAATCCAATGTTAAAATATAGCAAACCAAACACACCTGGTCAGAGTTCCAAACACCCATAAATCAAACATAGGCACCTAAAAGACCCCTTGAGTTAGATACTGTATAGGCAGCCAATAATATCAAACTCAAAGCATCCTCGTATTAGAAAATAGAATCGTAGATCTGAAAAATACAATCAAACTCCAAGCATATAGATCTACAACAAAAAAAATAAAAAAGTAACAAATTAAGAAAATGTAGAGGCTTCCCGCAGATTCTAGTGATGACCTCTTCGTGATTTCCGGAGGTGAACGGCCGATTCCGTTGAGTCCGGAGACTTTCGATTGGATATGGCAGTTAGGGTTTACATAGGGAAAGCAGTTGAAGGTGATGGTGGTTACTGTGGAGGTTGTTGGTGATGATGGTTTTGGGTAGATAGTGGTGATTGGCGGCGGAGACAACGGTTGTTGTGGTGGAGGAGACTGGATTAGGGAAGAGATGAGAGATGTTAGAGAGTTTGTGTGCGTGGTCGACTATTTGCGGGAATGAAAATTTCATATAGGTTTTGGAGGAAATGAAAATTTGAGATTGGGTTTTTGGGGGGAATGGATTTTGGGAATTATAAAAATAAAAGGTTTTTTTTGCGAGTATTAAGGTTGCACACAGTAAGTGAGTCGACATATCAGTCAACCGATTCCAAACTGGGTCGCCTTTGCTATAGCGATTCAGTTGTTGTGGGTCGTGGGGCGACAATTTTTGTGAATAGATCGAGCACGACCGAATCACACAAACACAAAACTACANTTTTCCGAGAGCAAAGTGTGTTCAGCTGTGTTTGTTAAGTGGCAAAAAGTCACCTACAGGTCGCCGAAGAGAAAAAACTTATGTGGCAAGTAAAATGAAGGTCGTTGGTGGTCATTACTGTGTTTTATTCGACGCACGTCATATGGTGCGGTTGTGCACCGTGTCACTAGAATTGCATATTTTATCTAAACCTTAAGTTGTAGACCGCTTAAATTATCAAAAGCGAAGTTCGTATGAAAGAGTTATGACCAAAACAATACAAGTACCCATACTTGTTTGGTCATAATTCCTTTATACAAACCCAGCTTTTTATAATTCAAGCGACCATGAAACCAGGAGAAAGATATCTACAACTTTTGTTTAGGTAAAATAAGGTCATTCTTGTGGCCCGGTGCACAACCGCACCATGTGGCGTGCATCGAATAAAACATGCTGCTAATATGATGATTTTTTTGCTCAATTTCGGGAATTTTATTGTGTTATGCTCCTCATACTTATATAACACCACATATGCACGCACATACACATATGGTTGTTTTATTAATTGAATTTAAGGGTGCGTTTGGTTTATGGGTGTAGGGTGATAGATTGAGATTTCACTCAAATTTAAATGTTTGGTTCATGGTTTGGTGGTTGGATTTTGGATTTGACAATGACAACAGTGCAATTTTTTATACCATTGAAAATAGGTAGGATTGGATGGAATTGTGGGCCCAGGTTTTCAATGTTTCTTTCTCTCTCTTATATTTTTATTATAAAATAATATTTTATAATTTAAGTATTTTCAATAATTTTTTAAAAAATATCTTATTAATAAATTATAGTTTTTTCTCTCACCACTTTTTCTTTCAAACCTTTCCCAAATCCGAATCCAATTCCAATCCCACTTACAAACCAAACGGGCCCTAAGTAAATCACTAGAAAAGTCCTAGGTGATCGTTGTAATTTCTAAAGGATTTTCAATAGATAATATTAAATATATATTTAAAAATTTAAAACACCCGTCAGAAATCTCTAGAAAATTACAACTACCAGCTATGGATTTTCTATTGCTTTTTCTTCAAATGTTTAAAAAAAACACCATTCATTTCACTTAGTAGTAATACTAATCATTGATGACTTGAAATAAGTGAATTTATATCTATCAACAAGACTAGACGAGTATCCGTGTATAGCAATGGGATTTTATAGCGGAAGATAGTTAGAGACTTAGAGTGATATTTTGGTTACACAAAACACTTAACCAAAATATAATTATAGCTATATATATGCTGCTATAAAATCTCGTCATTATGAGCGGGTTCTCGTCTAGTACATTTTTATATACATAATATCTAAAAAAATCAGCCTCAAACATGTTTCAAAGAAGTCAATATACACTCGAATCCACCATGAAATGTAAACCATATCTCACAAATCTTAATGTAAACCATACCTCACAAATCCTAAAATAAAATTTTAAAGTGACGGTTCAAGGCCATGTTATTCACAATTGCCAGGAAATCACCAAGAAAACCGTCAGTAATAACTCTGCACATAATCTGTGGGAAAATTATAAGAATTCCCTAGGTAAAATCCTTCGAAAAAATTCCCTAAGAAAATTTTGCAGGTGTTGCCCGTTTTTTCTTATGATATATATTAATTTGATATATAGATTGATTATATAGATTAAAAGTTAATGACGAAGGGCTAATGCTGTTAGAATAAATTAATAAAATCAATTATAAATTTAATTTGATGTCCAAGATAAGAAAAGAAAGATATAGTCAACACGTGCAGAAAAAAAATGTAAGTTGGGTCAGTTTTTCAAAGATATTCCACATACATGCATAAGAATTAAAGACAATTTATAAAAATCGCCCCAAATACATTTTCACTTTTCACAACCTATAAAAATCGTTCCAAATTCATAAGTATTTGGCATGAACATTAGATAATATTCCAAATACATATAGGTATTTGGCGACATTCGTACCAACCGTTCCAAATACATGAGTATTTGGCACAAACAACATATAGTGTTCCAAATACATATACAAATTTGGCACCGGTGGTACCAACCGTCTCAAATACATAAATATTTGGCACTGAAAACTCAAACCGTTCCAAATACACATGTATTTGGCACCACTATTAGAAAACGTTCCAAATGCATACGTATTTGGAACGGTTTCTTAATAGTCGTCCCAAATACCTACTTTTTTTGTCACGGTTGCCCCAAAAGTGCCAAATACATGTATTTGGCACGATTTTTAAACCGTTCCAAAAAGTTTCGTCCTAAAAACCCCCTTTTCTTGTAGTGTTAGGAATAATATTTTTGTGTGAGACAAACTATTATATGGGTGTGCATATCTATATGTATATGTTCCGTATGTCTGTTTATGACCTTCATTGTACCTATAGATGTTTTGTATCTAGGTATATCGATGTGTATATGCGTGAACATGCAACTATATCAAAAAGTAGAAGAAAACAATTATATCCGTGGGAAATATGTGGCTACTTTCCCACATATTACCTACCAATTTAATAAATCCGTGGGAAACACGTGTGTAAATACCCGCGGATTTCCCACAAAAATACCGTCTTTATGTTTCTGCATACTTACACATTCACACATTACTTATTATGTCTTCATATGCATTTTTAGTTTCATATTATATGATTTCGTTTATTAATGTAACTATTTATGTGAGTATCATAAGTGTATGTGTAGGTTATGTATAACTTTTTGTGTATCAAATCAATGCATATGGATGAATATATACGCGAATGTGTTTTATATGTCCGTCATGACCTTCATTGTATCTTTAGATGTTTTATGTGTAGATATACAAGTATGAATTTGTGCGTGAACATCTAACTATATCAAAAAAGTAAGAAATTGACTAGGTATGTGCACATTCTTTCGTGCTATATGCTCTAATACAAGACTTAGAAAAGTTGAAAGATAGTATTATTGTAACTATCTCCAAATTAGAGAAAGTCTTCCCACTTGGTTTATTTGACTCAATGGAACACCTTGTAATACATTTGGCAAATGAAGTTATTCTTGGTGATCCAGTGCAATACAGGTGGATGTATCTCTATTAAAGGTAAATTGTTTTTGGTTAATAAGCTATTAGAATTACTAATTGTGTTTTAATCAATTTACTTACTTCTTTTTCACAAAAAATTTGTATCGTTGTAAGTAACCGTAAGTTAGTGTATAAACCTATTTACGGATTGCTATTTATGTGTAACATTTAAGTTTCACGCACCCCAGCCTCGGTATATTCCCCGTGATGTGGGATGTCGAGCAGAATTTAAGTTCCACACGTTAATAGCATCTTTAGTATTCGTCGATGGATTTCTTTTTGAGGGTTAATAATTTAAGACGTATAATAGGAATAATGGCATCAATCAGTTGCTTCATCGAGCACGAATTAACCTTTTAAACAAACTGTGGAAAACTAGAAGGGGGGTTGAATAGTTTACCTCTTATTTTTGTTAATTATCTTGTTAAAATCTTATTGAAACTTTCGTGTAAACAAGATTTAGATTTGTCGTTGTATCAAAGATAATATAAATAAAAATGCAAAGGATAAGGAAAGAACAATCAAACCACAACACGATAGTTTATCGTGGTTCGGCTACAAGGACCTCACTTGTCCTTGCCCTACGTCCACGCCCCGAGTATCCAACTCGAGAGTTTCAAGCACTATCAACAAGCTCCTTTATCCGGCGGAGAAAACCTTACACGTCGCTTACTATTTTACCGACACTAAGCTAGATGTCGAGTTCTTTACCAAGGGTACAACCACTCCCGTTTTAGTTCTTTCACAAGGGTACAACAACTCCCTTTTACACTTTGTATTTTAAGGCACAAATACTAACCGATCACAACTATACACACAATGAATGAAAAGTATAGACTTGAAGAAATCTACACAATGCTTTAGTTATCAAGACTTGCAACTTCTTGTTGGAAGCTTGAAACTAAAATGAGTTAGTGAACTTTCTTTGCTACAATAAGAAACTTCACAACAATGAAATGGTTAATGGTTAGATGAGGGATAATATGAATGTGTGTGAAAATGTAATGAGAAGTGATAAAAAAAAAAGCTAGCAAGTAGTTTGGTATTTATAGGCAAAAGATCATTTGGCCTGGCGGAACCCGCGGAACCCTCCCAAGGGTTCCGCCCGTGTATTGCGAGGGTGCCGCCAGGTCTGACAGTCAAATGGTCTTTCCTTAACTTCCAAACCAATGTTAAGTCACATCAACCTTAACTCCTTCCCACATGCATGGCTTGTAGACTAGGTAAAGAGAAGGTCAAACACACAAGGTTACCATCAATGTGCTATGACACAAAACCTAATGATGAGATGTGACAAGACATACAAGACTTAACTTCTTAGTATAAGTCTCATTATTCTAGCTAGCTATGCAACATATTTAGGCATGTAAGACTCATTTACTTCCATACCATGTAATGTCACATCAAGACTTAAGTGTTAACTTGATTCAAGTACTTTGGTTAGTCAAACACACAAAGGTTTTAATACTATGATGTGACAACTTATATTTTAAGTACTTATGAGAATGATGTGTTTATATATATTTAAAATGTGAAGAGTAAAATGTAGCAAAACAAAGATTATGCAAGACTTGAAACTAAAATTGTATTTTACCAAAAACTAAAGTTTATACTTTGTCGTTAACAAAACTTAGCAAAGATCGTAAAATATAAATAACGTTTTTAAGCGATATTTGTATTAACAAAATCCCCCTTTTTGTTGATGACAAAACATAAACTTCGTTTTTAAGTAGATTACTCGTTTTAGTTTTAAGTCATTAAAAACGCTTATATTTAAACTTGTTTTAACGTAAAAGTCATTTTCATTACGTTCCTAAGTTTAGATATGTTTCTCCCCCTTTTTGTCAAAACAAAAAGAAGAGTAGCGTAGCGGAACACATGCTCCCCCTTGATCGATACTCCCCCTAAATGGAGTACCAATAGGGAATCATGGATTTTGAACCTACAAAAAAAAATTTTAGTTGGAGACAAACATATTTAGTCACCACATAATATGATACAAGTTAGTCAACACAACCATACATATTCAACCATAAAGCAAGTAAGAAGACTTCATTTCAAGAAAATGTTGACTCTCTAAAGTCAACTAACAAGAAAATGAATGTTACCCTCCTACTTCTAAAATAGAACAAAAAGTAAAAAATAAACTAAGAATGAAAAATAACTTCCTACTTCTATAAGTAGGGACTTCCAACACTTCCTAAGTTGGGGCAAACGGCCTCCAAAGGTGAGCTCTAGGAATGGTTGGGATGGGAGAGAGCATCCAAACGCTCTAGGATGTGTTGAAGAGTGAAGCGGGTTTCATTATGAAATTGGTGAAGCAAGGTTTTTATGCTCTCACCAAGTTTGATCATGTGCTCACATTGTGAGCAATGAGGGAGTGGAGAAGGGTTGTTTGGAAGAGAATTGTTTGGAGCGGGTGGTGGTGGATTTTGGATGGATTCAAGCAAGGTTGTTTGGAGGTCCATTGCTTGATGTAAATGGTTTTCAACCATTCTTTCGATCTCCTCATAGGAGGGAAAGAATGAGTCGAAGGTTTGGAATGGTGGTGGAATTGGTTGAATATTTTCTTCAAAGTGAGGTTCTCCATAAAGAGGACCATGGATGTCTTTGAAGAGAGGATGAAAGAGTAATGGTTTGGGTTGTGTTGGTTGGTGGTTTTCCAAAGGCACATTGGGCTCAAACAATGGCTTTGGTGTGGGATTGGAAATTAGATCCTTGTGATCAAATGGATGTAGAGGATTGGGTGATCTTGGTGGAAGATCATTTAGATCCTCAATGTATGGATGTGGTGATGAAGGTGGAGATCCAAATAACTCCATGGGTGGTAATTTTGGTGGTAGTGATGGTGATGGAGTTTTGGATGGTTGAGTTGGAGCACTTGGTGGTGTTGGGTCTACGGGTGATTTTGTAGGTGGTGGAGTGGTGAGCTCACTTGGGTCCAAGGGTGAAGGAGTTGGAGTAGCTAGGTTCAAGAAGTGCTCATTCTTGATTGGTGATGAGAATTCATCCGAGGATGAGGAGCTTAGGGTGATTGTTTGATGTGAGCAAAATGGTTTGACACTAATTCGAGCGGTTCTTCGAATAGGTCTTGAAGGTTGTGAATTGAAGGGTGACTTTGTCATGGTTTAGGTAGTGTTTTTGGATGATCAAGGTAAGGATTTAAGTTGGTGAAGTTGTGATTTGAGGTTGAATGAAGATGGTTGAATTTATAGGATTGGTGATATGTTGGAAGGGGTGTTTGGATTAAATGATTATCCATTCAAAAATGGAGGTTTGTAATGATTTGATGAGTTAAATAAGGTTCTCAAGTGTTTTTGGAAGTCAATCCAATGAAAGAAAGGAAGAAGAGATAGTTTTGTACTTAAATGCTAACTAGGCTTCTATGATGGTTTGATGTTTACAAAGTTCAGCTCTCAAGGAACCTTTAGAAGGGTTCCTTCCATTATAGCTGAGGGTTCCTTGAGGTGGTTAGGGAATGATTTGAATTTTGGCGGAAGAAGGGTTTGTAGATTTTTTAGCTCCTAACAATGCTCCTAAGGAGATTCTAAGCTAACAAGCATTTGTTTTCTATCCTAAAAGGTGTATTGGATGGGATGTGGTTTTGTAAAAATTTGAAAAATGGTTGGAAAAATCTGGGCGAGTGGCGGAACCCTCGTGGAGTACCAGCGGAACCCTTGCGAGGGTACCGTGGAATCCGCGGGGTGAAAACCTGGTTACCCAGGTATATAACTGGCGGAACCCTGGAGAGGGTTCCGTCGGTTCCGCCGTAGCCAAAATGGAGGCAGAACGCATTTTTGACCCGGAAGACGGTTTCCGAAAAATTTAAAAATTCCTAAAACTAAAAATTTAATTTATATTTAGTTAGGAATTGCAAAAATCGGACATGTAAACACGCACCACATATGATTTAGACCCGGGGCTAACGAATTTCACCATACTTGGTGAAATTTTCATATACTAGCAATACTAAAATTCATCACATTGAGTTATCCNTAAAAGGTGTATTGGATGGGATGTGATTTTGTAAAAATTTGAAAAATGGTTGGAAAAATCTGGGCGAGTGGCGGAACCCTCGGGGAGTACCAGCGGAACCCTTGCGAGGGTACCGTGGAATCCGTGTAGTGAAATCCTGGTTACCCAGTTATAGTACTGGCGGAACCCTGGAGAGGGTTCCGTCGGTTCCGCCGAAGCCAAAATGGAGGCAGAACGCATTTTTGACCCGGAAGACGGTTTCCGAAAAATTTTAAAATTCCTAAAACTAAAAATTTAATTTATATCTAGTTAGGAAATGCAAACATCGGACATGTAAACACGCCTAAGATATGACTTTGACCGGGGGCTAGCGAATTTCACTATACTTAGTGAAATTTTTATAAACATGAAAATTTGACAACCCGCCAAAAGTTGTCATCCTGCATCAAAGTTAGTTTAATACATGTTTCAAATAGTCATAATCATCCTACCAACACATCAATACACAACAAACATTGTTCAAAG
>LBNU01021636.1:35274-67571 GCA_014162995.1 Artemisia annua | reverse complement strand
TCTTGTATTTCTTTTTTGCAATGTTGTTCTAGTTCTTGAGACATATGTATAGATTTAGATTTTGTAGGAATATCCTTTTCATTGAATCCTTTAATATATGGTAATTCGACTATATGTTGTTTTCTTTTCCAAAAAGCATTTGGTATTGTTGCACACACATTATTCTTAAATTTTTCTTCTAGTTGTTTTATTTTATTTTGTACAATGTTATTTTGTAATTGGTTTGCTATTCTTTTATCATTTATTTCGTTAATTAAATATTTTGCATGTTTTTTTTTTTTTTTTATTTTCTAATATATTTATCTCTCTAGTTACAACTGGAGAAATAAATTCAAATGTAATTTCTTTACCTAATATTTTAGTAGTTAGCCCCTTTTCGCTTATAGAAGAAATAGGGTATAATTGAGTTATAAAAGGTTGTCCTAATATAAGTTGAGAACTCAAATTTTTTACTAATATAAGAGGTGTTTTGAAACAATAATTATCCTTACATATATGTACGTTAGTTAATTTATAACCTATATTTAATTTAGATCCATTATCTGCAGATAATCTTTGTGATGATTTTTCATAATACTTAGTTGGTATTAACCCTTCTTGTATACAATTTAAATCTGCTCCAGAATCTAGTAATGCTATTAATGATAGCTTAAGTTCTCCGTTTATAACGATATTTAATTTAGTATACCACCTTTGAGTACTAATACTTTGTATATGATTTACTACTGATTCATTATTATTAGAAGCCTCTTTCGAGGTTCCTTCTTCTCGTTTGTTTTTATCCATTTTTTCTTTTTTCTTTTCTTCTAAAGTTTTTGTTTCTTTATTAAATCTTTTACATATTTCACTCAAGTTATATTCTTGTACATCATTAATTGTTAAAGTTTTTTCAATAGTTTTATCTTTTAATTGCTCTTTTAATCTATCTAAATACGCCCTTTTAATATCTTTATCTTCTATTTTATTCATTAATTCCATTAACATTTTTACCTCTTCACTTTCATTTGTTATAGTATTTATTTCTTTGTAATTACATGTACAATTTCCAATACACTCACATGCTTCTGATTCACTACTAGCTTCAGATGAATCATTTTCTACTATATTTAAATCATCTTCTTCATAATCTGAAATATTAGAGTCACTTGAATCTTCATTTATTATTATTTTAATAATTTGATCTTTAAGTTCATCAGATATATTTAACTCGTTTATTCTCTTTTTAATATAACAATTTCTTGAGGTATGACCTTGTTTTCCACATTTATAACATATTATTGTATCTTTATACTTATTTTCTTTGTTGAATGAATATTTTTTATTTCTTTTATATTTATTTTTCTTTACATATTGTCTTTCATATTATTTATATTTTTTACTTGGTTTTCTATATTTTTTAACTCTATATTCTCCTTTAACCTTTTTCGAATTATATGTTGGTAACTTTAATGGTTCATAACCATATTGTTCACAAAAGTTTCCTAGTTCTTTTCTATTATTAATACCTTCTTTCTTTATTTTAGCTTTTAATTTTAAATCTGAACATATAGCCAATCCTTCTTGATTTACATGATTTATAATTTCTCCATATGTTAACTCTTTATAGGGTATGGTATTATTATATTCATTATTTAATTTGTTTCTTATTCGTTCAGCAAATAATTTAGGTAATCCTGCTATAAACCTTTCTTTCCAATATGCTTCTTTACAATCAGGCCTAGTCATGACCTTTGCTAAAAATACATCTTTATACCATCTAAAATCTTGTAATTTTCTACAAGTTTGATTAAGTAGTATGGATGAATTTCTTTCTTGATATGCTGTTGGATTTCCAACAAAGTTTTTTAAAATAGCGAATAGTAAAGTGTTAACCATATCATCTTCTTCTGTAATATTTTGTTGATTATTTTCTGTTTTAATTACTCTCTTTTTAGCATTTAATATTATTTCTTTTTCTTCTGACGTTACATAACTATCCCACCATCCTTTCAAACTTCCAGTAAATCCAGAAATGAGTGTTTTAACTATTTGTAATTCTGTATTATTATTTACTTTATAAGAATTTGATGCCATAGTCATTTCTTGAAGTAAATTTAATATCTGATGTTTTGTTAATCCATCTATATTCCATTCGTAAATGGAGTTACCATCATATTTTGATTGAACCAATGTATGTCTTTCTTCATATTGTAAATCAGGTGGTGTAGGTCTAGGATAATAATTTCTTGTTACAGCTCTTGGGGTATACGTATTGCTTGATGTATATGGATTATATTTTATTTTATTTATCTCATTAATATTTAATTGTTCCTCTATTTCTTATATATCATCATCTGATATGTCTTTATGTATAACATTAATTTTACCATTTATATTGAGGTTAGATAATTTATCTTCTATTTCTTTTAATATAGCATTTTGCTTACCTAAATTTATTGGTGTATCTATACTATATGGTATAAATATAGGGTTTTCTTCTATTTTCTCATTAGATTTTGAAGCATTAACTTCGTCTTTATTATTGTTATTTTCTATTCTATTTAATTGTTGTCCTATAGTATTTAACATCTCATTTGTATAATTATTTTGATTAATTATATTTGATAATGATTTTTTATCGTCATCACTTCGTCTTGATAAAGGCATCCCTACATACTCATTTTCTCCCTTTTTAATTATTATATCATTATAGGGTGGATGTATCCCTATTTCTGATTCTTTTGTTTCTAAATTTTTATATGTTTTATTTATATCAGTGGTTACTTCTACCTTTTCTCTAAAAGGAAATTTTAAGTTATTTTTTATTCTATATAATTCTAGCCATGAGAAAAATACAATATTTTCTTCATTATTAATTATATATAATTGCCATTCTACCTCATGTAACAATCTCTCTCTTTTATCAAATGTTAGGTAGTACCAAACTAATTTTTCATTATTATAGTCATTTAACATTTCATCTTTTAAATAGTCAATTTCCATTTTAAACTCAAAGTTAGGAGCTTCCATTTTAATGAATTAGTCTTTTTATTTTTTTAAGTTTTTCTTTTAACGTAATATTATTATTGGAAAATTCTTTTATTAAAATTAGATGAGCTTGTCGACTAATAAAATAATTATTAGATAAGTTTTCTTTAAGTTCTGTAATATTATTATTATTTCTTGAAATAGATTCTTGATAATGTTCTATTTGCCTTTTATGTTCATACTGATATAAACTCATATTTATTTTAACAAATAATTAGTTTTGATCGTACAGTCTTTATCATACTTTGGTTTACTTTTAAGTTGTCTCTTAATACTTTTAAACACCAATTTATATCATAATTTCGAAAACCACGAAGACTAATATATAATTGTTTTTCTTTTACTCTATTTTCAACAAATCTTATTTCCATTCTAATAGAATTTTCTTGTTTGTATAAACCTTTTAAATGATTTATGTAATCCTGATTTTTATTGTTTCTAATTTGTAACTTTGTATCACTCATAATTGTTCTTCTCTATAATATTCAACTTCTGACTTGGTTGGTCTATATGTATCATCACTTTTATTATCATCTTCATATAAAGGTTGAGGTATAGGTCTATTAAAATCAACTCCTTTAAATTTCATAGATTGAGTTCTCCTAAGATATATATTATCATCTGAATTAGAGGTTTCAGGAATATATGTTGAATGTCTACCTGATTCAATTTTATTATTACCAAAAATTATTTCTATATTTCCATCAGTATGTTTTATAATATTAGATACTTCTTTATTTAATTTTAGAGGTTTAGGTTGGACTATTTCTTCCAGATTTCATGTCTGATTTTGAGTTATTTCACTCTATTTTAGTCTTTTAGGAATACTTACATTAGAATGTTCAAAATTAGCTTCAAAAATTAATGTTTCATCTTTAGGTGACTTAATTTTAGAACGAGGTTCTATGACGTATACTCCAATTTTGTAAACTATTTTCTATATTAGATATAGATACTTCAATAGAATTACTACGATCCTGTTTGTCTTCAATATCAGAAGTAGAACCACCTTTTCGATTTAGTAGTAGTCTTGAAATCTTATTCATAATGAATAGACCGTTTGTTTTCTATTTTGTTAAGTTTAAGAAACTAAGATGTATGATTAACCAAATATATATTTTACGGGAACACCCCCATTTCGTCGTGGTACAGCCTTCTAACTATTTTGTTCGTTGTGGCTAATTCCAACCGACTGATCGACAGGGCTTACCAACGCAACCATATATTTATTTAATATACAACTTATTTTCTTCAAGTTAACAAGATATTAACAATCAAAATTCATTATTCTAAGACACAATACCATTACCCCCGCGAAAACTAAGCTCTGATACCATGTAGATAACAGGACCGTAGACAAGTTAATAATAAAATAAACCATAGACAANATAGTTAGAAGGCGTACCACGCGCAAATGGGGTGTTCCCGTAAAATATATATTTTGGATTAATCTACATCTTAGTTTCTTAAACTTAACAAAATAGAAAACAAACGGTCTATTCATTATGATAGATTTCAAGACTACTACTAAATCGATCAAGGTGGTCTACTTCTGATATTGAAGACAACAAGGTCGTGTAATTCTATGAGTGTCTATATCTAAATAGAAAATAGTTTCAAATTGGGAGTAATACGTAACAAAATATTAGAATATATATGAAATAGGAAATCTTTTGAATTGGTTTCAAAGCTATTCTATAAAAACAGAAAAAATTTAACCTTTGATTCAAACCAACAAAATATAGATTATTTCTGAAAATGCTATCAAGAGACATCATATATATATATATATGTGTGTGTGTGTGTGTGTGTGTGTGTGTGTGTGTGTGTGTGTGTGTGTGTGTGTGTGTGTGAATATTTTTAATCAGTAAAGTTACTTTATGTAAGTAGTTGCTTTCAAATGCTCTTTGAGAAATATTAGAATGAATTTATCATGTGCAATTGAATTATTATTGAAAAGAAGAGTTCCGCGCATCGCAAAGTGTTTTCTTTTTCTATATGTAGGATCATTAGTGATAAACCAATATTTACGCCCATTAAATGAGTTTGCCATAATAGCAAAATACGGCGTATAAAAAATATCACATTGAGTAATAAATAGAAAGGAAAAAAATACATAATTTTGACTTAAAGCCGTTTGTAAATCATAATATCAATTAAAAAAGTTGAGTTTTAAACATAAGCAAAAGTTCAAACTTTTATCGAAAAACAAAACCGGTGCATTTAATGTGAAGTATATACAACATCGAGATGGAAGCGCAATGCTTGCCGGAATTGATCACATGATATTTAGTAATTAGTATAGAATTAAAAGTCGGTTATGGATTGAGATGAAGTTGAAAAGGTTGCAAGAATAATTGATGATTTAACCTAATGCATTCCTATATAAACCGGCCAAAATCACATGCACAAACACAAAAGTTTGAATCGGGTTATTTGATAACAATATTTTCCATAACATTATCATAATTTGAACATTTTATTATGAACCATAACTAAGTGTTTCTGATTATTACTTCGAACAATTAGGTATAGATGTTATATTGATATATTTAATTACTTTCCCAAAAAAATGTGTTAACATCAAAATCTACGAAAGTATCTATAGTTTACATGAGTTATTTAGTATTAAATGATAAATGTTTCGCTGGGCAACTTATGGTGTATATAAATGGAATGAGATTCGACATGAATTGAATCCGTTTGACATGGTGTAAAGCTGAACCAAACACTTTTATCCTATAGTTTATATGTTATTGAGATAACAAGACCCTTGCATCGCATGCAACTTGAATAATGAATATAAAAGAAAAAGTACATAATTTTTGCTCGAACCTATTTGTAAATTATAATAATAAATTAAAAAAATTAAGTTTAAGACATAATAGTGGAGTCCAAAGGTTTTAGGAATTATTAATAGTGTGTTAATTAATATTCATTTGGTTAGCTATTTAGAATTGAGTTTATTGATAAAATTTATTAATATTAGTTAGACTTCAATGTTAATTTTCAATGAAATTAGTTGTATAGTAAAATGAGATGAAGCCAAAAAGGTTTGTAACGATTTTTATACAGTTTATGTGGCATTATTATATATACATGATTACACAAACTTTTACATATACACGGTATTGACAAGGAACCAAAGAATAATATTGAGTGTTGCTTCATCGGTAAGCTACTAAAAGATTACATTTGGTAATGCGTAATTATGATTAGCAAGCGGACAAAGATTAGTAGTGAACTATGTAAGAATATGCTTGCATCACTTACATGAATAACAACGTTGGTACGTTGCATGTAATGTAGGAACAATGTCACCAATAAAGGTAAAATAACGCTCTTTTGTAGCGGTGGGTTTTAGTACATCCAATTTGAACAACAAAATTAAAACAATTTGTTAAAACAACAAAATACATCATATTAAAAATATCAACTTGAATAATGAATAGAAAGTACAAAATACATAATTTTGGCTTGAAGCCATTTGTAAATTATAATAACATTTTTATTTTATTTTTTTATTATTATTTTTTTTTGAGTTTTAGACATAAGCAACAGTTAAATAGTTTATTCAAAAACAAAACCGGTGGATTGCACATGCTATGAACAGGAACTCATTATTATCATTGCACCCATGCAAAAACGTCATATCGAAGCAAATAAAAAATATCAACTGCTCCTACAGGGCTACACATAAATAAAACATACTCTAGAGGCCCAATACAAGTAACAACACAAACACAATAATAAATAAGATGCAAGGTAATAAATAAGAGTGTGAAAAGATCAAACCGAGATAAGAGTATTAATAGTGGTTCGGCTATGAAGACTCCTTAGTTATAGATTGTTGTATATTCATCAACAAATCAACAAAGATCCCCTACGGCAACCTTAGTTATAGATTGTTGTATATTCAGCAATTTACACAAACCTTAACCGATGAACACTTAGATACAAATTCTGTGCGTAGCACGGGTTCTGAATGCTCGTTATGTATATTATTCTGTTTTGTATCAATGCAAATTTCTTCCTTTTGATTAATCTTTTTATATAACTTATCTATCCTACTCTTACAGTGACAAATTGGATCTGCGTGCAAGGTTCCTTGTGGGATAGAGAAGATCTACTTTCGTGGAGCTGGAAGCATGTTTCGTATTTTGTGTGGGTCCTTAATGTTGGGCTTATTGGGCATGTTGTTTTTCTTCTTAACTATGTGTGCCATGTGCCGGGTCAAATTTGTGGCATGTATGCTATTCTAGTTCTAGTTGTTTATATAACGAGTGTTTATGAATGTCTTCTACACCACACTTATGTTTGTTTTTGTTTTGTATCAATACTGCCTCCATTGAAGTTGTAGTTTTATGCATTGTATTATATGCTTATTGTTATACCGGCACACTGATTAGGTGTTAGCTAGTATGGTCAAACTGAAGGTCAAACTCAAGTACAAGGACTAAAGCTGGACAAACTGAAGTTGTGATAACTCTTAGCTATGTTTAGCTGGAAGCTGTAACTTGAAGGGCTAAAGTGTAAACTTGTGGCTATATAACTCATCATCCGGATCTAGGGTTGGATAGTTGTTGGTCTTATCTCTTTCACACAGTTATAATTTTTCTCTCTTATTGTTCTCTTGTTGTTTGGATATCGTTCTTGATATCTGGTGTTAGGTTAGTCTTATTAAGATCATCCAATCTCTTTATTTGGGTGATTCTGAGTGTTGAGTGTTTTTGTATTGTGAGGTTTTGGGTTGGTGCCTTTCTGAAAGGGATTAACCATTGTCTTTGTATTTGTTTGGTAAGCACCGTTTGGGACTTATCTTATTGTATTGTTAATAAAATTACACCGAAGGGGTGGTTGGTTGGGTGTAGATCCGTGTGTTTTGTGTATGTTCTGAACCGTTTTTAAATGGTATCAGAGCCAGGTTCAAGAAATTAGTGGTTCAGATTTTCTAGGGTTTCTAGGGTTTGGATCAATTTTGGGGGTTTCTTGAATTGATTGGTTCTGGTGGTGATTAAGGTCGTTTTCTGTACGGCCGTGGTGTTCTTGTTGTTGTTTATGGTTATTCTGGGTGGTCTCTTCGATTTTCTTGGTTAGGGTTTTGAAACCCTAATTTGAGAAATTGGGGGTTTTGTGATTGGTGATATCTGGGACCGTTCTTGATCACAATTACACTAGACTAAGTGAATCTAGTGTTGATTGTGGTATTTGCCGCAGTATCTTGTTCTTTTAATCACTGTAAGTCCTTTATTCTCCTCTTAAGGGAACGGTAGTTTAGTTAAGAGGGTGCAAACGGATTGGTTAACTCCTTGACCTACCATCTTGAATGGTACGGAAACCTGCTCTGGCCAATCCCAGTCTTCTTGGCTAATTACTCGTTTTCCTTGGGTGTGAGTTTAGTTTTTCGTGTTTTTTTGCTAGTTGTTTTTCTTGTTTGTTTGTTCTTGTCTTGTTTGTCTCTTGTTTGTTTTGTTTGTTTCTTGTTTCTTGCTTATCTGTTATTATGGCTCCTGGTGAGCCTAGTGGTTCTGTTGTTTTGATTAACAATCTTGATGCTGGTATCCATTACATGTTCAAACTAATGATAATAGTAATATTGCCTTGATTCCTTTTAAATTTCTAGGAACTGAGAATTATAGAATTTGGTCAAGTGCTATGAAATTAGCTTTACAAGCTAGGAATAAAGTTGGTTTTATTGATGGTACTTGTGTTAAAGATTCCTATGTTTCTAGTGATGTGTTGTCTGCTCAATGGGATAGGTGTAATGCTATTGTTCTTACTTGGATTATGAATGCTGTCTCTCAAGATGTGTATCTTGGTCTTGTGTATTCTGATAATGCTGCTTCTGTGTGGAAAGAATTAGAGGAAACTTATGATAAAGTTGATGGTTCTGTTGTGTTTAATCTATTGCAAAAAATTAATGGTGTTAAACAAGGAGGTAGTTCTGTGGCTGATTATTATCATAGGTTGAATTCTCTTTGGAGAGAATTTGATGCTCTCACTAAGTTGCCTAAATGTGTGTGTGATGTTAAATGTACTTGTGATGCTAGTAAAGAATTGTTGATTCATCAACAACTTATGAAGCTTATGCAGTTTTTGATGGGTCTTGATGATTGTTATCAGCCCATCAGAAGTGCACTTCTCACTAGGGATCCACTCCCTGATGTGAAAGATGCTTATACTGTTGTTTCCAGAGAGGAATCTCACAGAGGTGTTCCTGAGAACTCTGGTGTTACTGAATCAAAAATGAATGCTTCTTCTTTCAATGCTAAATTTTTTAACAATTCTAAAAGAAGTTTTAATAGTAATAATAATACCAGGGGTAATAACACATACATTGCTAATAGAGGACCTAATCCTAATCTGAATTGTAAGCATTGTGGTAAAATTGGGCATACTATTGATAGATGTTTTGAACTTGTTGGTTTTCCACCTAATTTCAAGAAAACTAATAATTTTGGTTCTAAACAAACTTACAATACTAATAATGCTGATGTTAAACCTGTTGATAAGCAATCTTCTGTGAATACTTCTACTAGTTTTACCTCTGAACAGATGAGGAAACTTTTGTCTTTGATCAATGATACTTCTTCTGGAAGCATACAGGCTAATATGGCAGGTAATGCTTCATTCTTCAATGGAAATGTTTGGTTTAATATGAATTTTTCTAAGTTCTTTGTGTCTAAGTCTGGTATTATGGTTAAGTTTGTTAATTTTGGTTGGATTATTGATTCTGGTGCTAATCAGCATTTTACTGTGTCTACTGATGGTATGTTTAATGTGGTTGATGTTTCTGGTCTTAATATTACTGTAGGACATCCTAATGGCACTCTTGCTAGTATTAGTCATGTTGGAAATCTTAGGTTAACCTGTAATGTTGTGTTGTATGATGTGTTAGTTGTTCCCAATTATTGTGTTAGTCTTTTGTCTGTGAATAAATTGATTAAGGACAATAAGATGTTCGTTGGTTTTGATGAGGATAAGTGTTATATACAGGACTTGAAAAGGCGGATTGTTCTGGGGACTGGTAGTGAGTCTGGTGGTTTATATTTGTTTGATATGCATAGTGGCAATTCTGTGAGTATGTCTAATTTGATTATGTGCTTTAATGTTTCCAAAGATTTGTGGCATAACAGACTTGGTCACCCTACAGATCAAGTTTTATCTGTTCTGCAAAATGATTTAAAGTTAACTAAGTCTGTTCATGTTACTGCTTGTGAAACCTGTCATAGGGCTAAACAAACAAGGGGTCCTTTTCCTTTGAGTGACCACAAATCTGAGACTGTGGGTGAACTTGTTCACTTAGATTTGTGGGGCCCTAATAAGGTTTCTAGTGGAGAAGGGTTCAAGTATTTCTTAACCATTGTTGATGATTACTCAAGAGCTGTTTGGGTTTATTTACTTAAATCCAAAGATGAAGTCTTTGATGTTTTTGTTTCTTTCACAAAACTGATTCATAATCAATTTTAAGTTTCTATTAAGATCACTAGATCTGATAATGGATCTGAGTTTATTAATAAGAGAATGTTTGAATTTGTTAAAAACTTGGGAATCATTCAACAAACTTCTTGTACCTATACCCCTCAGCAAAATGGCATAGCTGAAAGGAAACATAGGCACCTACTTAATGTAGCTAGGAGCCTTATGTTTCAGGGGGGAATTCCATTGTGCTTCTGGTCTGATTGTGTTCTTACTGCTGTTTATTTGATTAACAGGTTGCCTTCATCTGTCTTAAATGGTAAAAGTCCTTATGAAGTTGTTCATAAGAAAAAACCTAATTTGTCTCATTTAAGGTGTTTTGGGTGTCTTTGTTTTCAAACTGTTTTGAATAATCCTGATAAATTCACATCTAGGTCTAATAAATGTGTTCTTATTGGTTATTCTTCTGTTAAAAAAGCTTATAAACTTTTTAATCTTGATAACAGAAGTATTATTTTTTCTAGAGATGTGAAATTTTATGAAACAATCTTTCCTTTCAAAATGAAATCTAAATCTGTCAATGATACAGTTGATGACTTGATCACAAATGATACTGATCTGTTGACATTTTTTGACACCAAAATACCTCAAATTCCCAGTGATGACATTGGTAATATACCTGATGTGGAAGGTAGCCAGTCATCCTCTAATACAAATGATAAGACAGATACTTTTAATATAGAGGATGAGTCTGCAACCCATCATGGTGACTCCTCTGAGGGAAATGTTTTAAGAAGTCCCATACCTTTTTCATTAAACTCAGATTCATCAGATGAGACAGATAATGTGCAACCTAGTAATAGAAGGTCTAGTAGACCTTCTAAACTGCCTGTTAGATTTAATGATTATCTTGTTGAAAGTAAAGTTAAATATGGTGTTGAAAAATATGTGAATTATTCTAGGTTGAATTCTGTGAATTATTGTTTTTCCACTACTTTGAATAAGTCTACTGAACCTGCTACTTTTCAAGAGGCTTATAGAAATAATCATTGGAAACAAGCTATGGATAATGAAGTTGAAGCTTTAAATAGAAATCATACTTGGGATGTTGTTGAATTACCTGTTGGTAGAATTCCTATTGGTAGTAAATGGATTTATAAAATTAAATACAAATCCACTGGTGAAGTTGATAAGTACAAGGCTAGGTTGGTTGCTAAGGGATATGGACAAAGAGAGGGTATTGATTTTGATGAAACTTTCAGTCCTGTTGTCAAAATGGTCACAGTTAGATGTCTTATTTGCATTGCTGTGTCTAATTGTTGGCCTTTATATCAACTTGATGTTAACAATGCCTTTCTATATGGTGATTTGGATGAGGAAGTTTATATGACTTTGCCTCTTGGTTTTGAAAGTGATAGTCCAACTAAGGTTTGCAAATTGAATAAGTCATTGTATGGCCTGAAACAAGCTCCAAGGCAGTGGAATGCTAAGCTCACTGCTGCCTTAGTTGAGCATGGTTTTGAACAGAGCAAACATGACTATTCATTATACATCAAACAAACTGATGATGTTTTTGTTGCCTTATTGGTCTATGTGGATGATATTGTTGTTACTGGAAATGATAAAAAGGTTATTGATGAGTTTAAATCATATCTGAGTAGTAAATTCATGATGAAAGATCTTGGTATGCTCAAGTATTTTTTGGGTATAGAAATCTTGGAAAATGAGAATGGTGTTTGTATGACACAAAGGAAGTACTGTATGGAATTGTTGCAAGAGTTTGGTTTACTTGCAGCAAAACCAGTCACTACTCCTTTGCCTGAAAATTGTGTTTTGGCTATTGAGGAATCTGAATTTGATAAGTGTCTTAAAAATATTGGTGAGTATCAAAAACTTTTGGGAAAACTTATATATCTGACACATACAAGGCCAGATATTTCATATGTTGTGCATTGTCTGAGTCAGCATATGCACTTACCATTACAGTCTCATTTAAAATTGGCCTTGAGAGTGTTAAGATATCTCAAAAACTCTCCTGGAACTGGTTTACAAATTTACAAAGAAAATGATTTTAAGCTTAAATGTTATACTGATTCAGATTGGGCAAAGTGTCTTAAAACTAGAAGATCTGTTTCAGGGTTTTGTGTTTTCTTTGGTAAAAGTTTAGTTTCATGGAAAAGTAAAAAACAAGCAACTATGTCTAGATCTTCAGCTGAGGCTGAGTATAGATGCATGGCTAGTGCTACTTGTGAAGTGATCTGGATTTCTAATGTGTTGCATAGTCTGCAAGTTAAAAGTTTATACCCTATAAGTCTTTACAGTGATAGCATTTCTGCAATTCAAATTGCTGCTAATCCTGTATTTCATGAAAGGACTAAACATTTTGAAATTGATGTTCATGTTGTGAGAAAAAAGGTTTCTGCAGGTGTTATTAAGACTGAAAAAGTTACTTCAGCTGATCAAACAGCTGATATTCTAACTAAAGCTCTAGGGACTGCTCAGCATAGAAAGCTGTGTGGACAACTGAGCTTGTATGATATGTTTGTTAAGTGATGTGCAGGTTTTATGGAATTGCCCAGTTCAGTTTGAGAGAGGGTGTTAGCTAGTATGGTCAAACTGAAGGTCAAACTCAAGTACAAGGACTAAAGCTGGACAAACTGAAGTTGTGACAACTCTTAGCTATGTTTAGCTGGAAGCTGTAACTTGAAGGGCTAAAGTGTAAACTTGTGGCTATATATCTCATCATCCAGATCTAGGGTTTGGTAGTTGTTGATCTTATCTCTTTCACACAGTTATAACTTTCTCTCTTATTGTTCTCTTATTGTTTAGATATCGTTCTTGATATCTGGTGTTAGGATAGTCTTATTAAGATCATCCAATCTCTTTATTTGGGTGATTCTGAGTGTTGAGTGTTTTTGTATTGTGAGGTTTTGGGTTGGTGCCTTTCTGAAAGGGATTAACCATTGTCTTTGTATTTGTTTGGTAAGCACCGTTTGGGACTTATCTTATTGTATTGTTAATAAAATTACACCGAAGGGGTGGTTGGTTGGGTGTAGATCCGTGTGTTTTGTGTATGTTCTGAACCATTTTTACATTAGGGCTGGCATAATAGGTCACACGAACCTGTTAAGGTCAAACACGCACGACCTGTTAACTAATCGTGTCATTTTTCTCAAACACGAACACGACACGAAAATTAACAGGTGCACCTGTTAAGACCTGTTAAAAAACCTGTTAACATGCATATTATAAAAGTCTTGACTAAAACTTTAAAAAAAATCCTTAACAATACAAAAGCTCTTACAAATCTTAACTAATACATAATGATAATAATCCTTAACCTTACAAAAGTTCATAAAACTCTTAATAATACAAAATTAGTAATTCAATGATTAGAACAAAACATATAAAATAAAAAAAAAATCCTTAACAGGTCATAACAGGTCTTAACAGGTCTGACCTGTTAAGACACGAATATTAACAGGTCTTAACAGGTCCAACCTGTTAAGACACGAAAACTGTTAAGGTCAAACACGAAACCTGTTAAGAACAGGTCGTGTCGTGTCGTGTTAACAGGTTTCGTGTCAAAATTGCCAGCTCTAACACTGATCACATGGTTTTGCCTGAGGCCCAGGGAATTACTGTACCAATGCTACACCCCTCCAATTAATTTGAATTATTTTTTTCTCGGGAACCATTCAAGTAACTACAACCCTCCAATGCTACAACCCTCCAAATAACTACATATGTTAAATTACCATTCGACATTTGCCCTTAGTAGTATCATTCTCCCACTGCAAATGTTTTGCAAACTGGTCAATGAAGGCTTTAGAAGAAATATGTCATTTGCTCTCAATTCCAACTTCTCCTAGCTAATGATGGTCACTGAGATAGGTGTTCATTGTCACGATCTCAAAGTGGTGATTGGTCCAATTTTTTTCTCAATGAGATAGTTTTGAAAAATTGATCTGGACATATTTTTCTTGTGATATAAAATTGAATCGTACACAATCTCCACCGATGTTGTTGAAGATTGGAGATATAAAGCTCGTGATCACAAGTTATCGTGTGCTCCTGTACTACACAATAAATTTGATTTCAGAAAGAAAATTAGCTTTGGGAGAAACTATCAACCTAAGAGTTGATCATGAACACTAAAATGTTACTTATCCTTCAAATAAGTTATGAGATGAAACTTGCGATGAACTACATGGAGGATCAAAGGATTTGTCTATGATGTTCACACAAGATTTTGTGGTCAAGTCTCACTTTTACAAAATAAAATCTCTAGGCACTTGACGTAGATGAAGTTAATGATGGTGAAGATCAATTCACCAGCCTTGCTTTTTGGGTTTGTTTCAATCATAAAATAAACTCTTCGAATGAAACCCGATGTAAAAATGTATACCTTTCTAATCCTCTTTAAGCACACAGCGCTACATAGACCAACTCATACATCCGAATCACTTAATGGTTTTCTATTTTGATTCAATTCTTGGATTCCTTATTCAATTCTGGTTTGGGATGATATCAAGTACTGACTTTTGGCAAGCTTTCTTTACGTGTATTAGAGTTTGAATGAGTAAACCAACTTGTTTGTAACTGAAAATTCAGAGATTTTTCTCAGAGAAGATAATTTACTATCAATATTTGGAATTGGTTGGAGTGTGGAAGACACCATATACATGTTTCATAATTAAGCTAGTGAAAGAACACCCATTGGGGAATAGGGATCAAATATCCTGGCAAGGAAATGTAACTGACACCAAAGGGCCTGCTTGCATACATACGAAATTTACAGGCAATTCTCTGAACTTTTGTGTTGTGTAGAGATTTGACTTGCAGTATGCATCTATAACATCCAATTTATTTTGCACTCAGAAACTAATAGCTGGGTAGAGTGGTACTTCTCATGGCACCTCCCAGCTTTAGCTTTCACTGAAAGTCGTGCTTACAGTGGGCTTTTCTAAACTTTCAATTATAACATATACTGTAACTTTTTTATGCCCTTAATCTAGTTGGCTGATATTCCCCACGAATAAACAAGAATGTTCGGAAAGGCTCTTCTTTTGANCTTAAGGAATTGTTTGTAATCTGTAACTCTTCTTATGAATGAATGAATCACTTTTTGAGTTAATCTCTGTGTTGCACATGTCATATTTTACTTCAGTAGAAACAATGTTACACACATGTATTCCACTTCAGTAGTAACCACAAGTAGCAATTGTAACACCTTCAGCAGGAACAATGAGAAACTCTTATATCCTGTTTCAGCATTTACATTTACTTATTCAGCAGCAACACTCAGCAGCTCACAATTCATAATTCAAGTAGCCAAATATAACCAACTACACACAATTGCATTCTGCAAAATAGACATAAAGTAGCAAACCAAACATACAAACTAACATGCTTTTACACACGTTAGATGGTTAGTGTTAGAAATCTAAAAATTATACAATTTTACAACAACAATCAATCCTCCCCTGAGGCATATACCTCCCCTGAGGCTTATGCCTCCCCTCAAACTGTGCATTTAAGGGTTAAGCATCCCAATGTGGACAACTAAGTGTTGAAACCTAGGTCCATCAAAAGCTTTTGTCAGTAAATCTGCCACATTTTTATCTGTGTGAATTTTAACCACATTTATCAAATGTTTTTCAAATGCATCTCTTATGAAGTGGTGTCTTATCTCAATACCTGACGACGTCAGGTGCAAAAATCTGGAACACACTATTGACTGCAGCAGGAGAAAGCTGCTTTGTTCTGTTGTGAAAAACTGGATTTTTAACAATGCATATGGTACTTTGATTATCAATAAAGATTGTGGTGTTCATGAAATTAAACCCATAATCTAGCAACTGATTTTGTATCCAAAGTACCTGCCCACAACAATTGGCAGCAGCAACATACTCTGCTTCAGTAGATGATGTAGCCACAATGGTTTGCTTCTTGCATTGCCAAGAAATCAATCTTCTCCCTAGAAATTGGCAACCTCCAGTAGTGGACCTTCTATCCAGATTTGCACCAGCATAGTCACTATCACTATAAGCTTCCAACTTGAAAGGGGACTCTCTTGGGTACCAAAGACCTAGAAAAGGCTGGCCTTTAAGGTACTTGAAGATCTTTTTGACTGCATTCAAGTGAGAAGTAAGTGGAGTAACTTGATGCCTTGAACAAGCACTCACAGCAAATGTAATGTCAGGCCTAGAAGCTGTCAAATACATCAAAGAACCAATCATAGATCTGTATAGGTGAACATTCACAGCTGGATCTGATTCATTGTTGTTCTTTGGTTTAGGAGCTTCATAGGGAGTGGTGGCAGTTCTGACACTTTCCATACCAAACTTTGTCAAAATGTCTCTCACATATTTCTCCTGATGGATAAATATGCCATCTGGTTTCTGCTGAACCTGTAGACCCAAGAAGAAAGTAAGCTCCCCCATGGCACTCATCTGAAATTCACCCTTCATTAAGTCTTCAAATTCCCTGCACCAAGCTTCTTTGGTGGATCCAAAGATAATGTCATCCACATAAACTTGCACAAGTATAATATCCCTTGAATCCTTCTTTAGAAAGAGTGTTTTGTCAATGGCACCTCTCCTGTAGCCATGCTTCAGTAGAAACTTTGAGAGCCTAGCATACCATGCCCTTGGTGCCTGATGTAAGCCATAAAGAGCTTTGACCACCTTATAAACATATTCAGGGTGATCTGGATCTTCAAAACCTTTGGGTTGAGTGACATAAACTTCTTCTTCAATCTCACCATACAAGAATGCACCTTTGACATCCATCTGATATACAGTAAATCCTTTGTAAGATGCATAGGCCAAGAAAATTCTTATGGCCTCAACTCTAGCAACAGGTGCAAAAACTTCATCATAATCTATTCCCTCTTCTTGCCTGAACCCCTGAGCCACCAATCTTGCCTTGTTTTTGACAACTATACCTCTTGCATCTCTTTTGTTCTTCAAGATCCATTTTGTCCCAATAGCATACTTCCCATCTGGTAAAGGAACCAATATCCAAACCTGCTGATGCTTGAATTGTTGCATTTCCTCTTGCATTGCCTCAAGCCAACTATTATCTGCAAGGGCTTGTGGAACACTGGTTGGTTCCATTTGGGAGAGAAAACAAGCAACCATACAATGTTGAAAGTCTGTATGATTGTCTCTCTGCTGCTGGGATACATAAGACATAAAAGCAACTTCTCCATACTTTGTCTTCTTCACAGTGCTTCTAGTATGAACAGGATCTTTAGGATCACCTATTATATTCTCCATTGGATGATTAGTGTGAATCCTTTTTGTTGCATTGGGGTTGACATCAATGGTTTTGTCAAGATTGGTCACATGGGATTCATAGTCAGTATCATAGGAAGAGGAAGTGAAGATGCCAGCTTTGGGTTGGTGATTACCAAGATCTGAAGGACTTGGAAAACGTGTATAAGGCTCACCAAAGTCTGTTGACACACGAGTAGAAATAGGAGTAGAAACTGATGGAGCATCAGCAGTAAAGAGGTTATCAGTAGAAACAGGAGTACTGTCAGTAGAACTGTCAGCAGAATCCTGATTTCCACTGATTGCTTGTGCTGATTGTCTCAGAAGTGCTTCAGCATCATTTGTAATCTTTGCACCAAGTTTCTCAGCTTCTTGAGTAGCAGCATGTTCTTGTGTCATGAGCTTAGCAAGATCCTCTGCATAGTATGACTCATCTTCATCTTTCTCAGAAGTATCTTTTGCACTGTTTCCTACAAAATGGTTAGGAGGAATGGAAGGTACAACAATAGTTAGTTCATCAAATTCAGACTCATCCTCTGAGTCTTCATCCTGTACACCTGCATTGTTAGATGGAGCATCTCTTGTACCTGCAGATTGATTAGCAACAAATCTAGTATACCCCAAAGAATCAGTTAAGTAATCCAGGTCAAAGTACCAAGCATGACCATGACCTTGTACATTAGGTTTGTCTTCTAGGTATCTTAGATTAAGAGTCTCCTCTATCCTTTTAGCATTCAAGTTATATACCCTATAAGCCTTACTATGAGCTGAATATCCCACAATGTATCCCTCATCAGCTTTGCCATCAAATTTCCCAAGTGGGTCACTGGTGTTCAAAATGGTCACATGACAACCAAAAGGTCTTAGGTAATGAACAGAAGGAACTTTCCCTGTTAGAAGTTCATAAGGTGTTTTTGTGTGAGGTCTGGTGATAGATACCCTGTTTAGAACATAGCAAGCAGTGCTTACTGCTTCAGTCCAAAACATTGTGGGTAACTTAGAGTCTGCAAGCATGGATCTTGCTGCCTCTATTAAGGTTCTATTCTTCCTCTCAGCAACCCCATTTTGTTGTGGGGTCCTGGGATTGCTATAGTCCCTTTTTATCCCCTTAGAATTACAAAAATCTATTAACACCACATTTTTGAACTCAGTTCCATTATCACACCTTATACCTTTAACCTTTTTATTAAGCTGGTTTTCAACTAGGGTAATAAAATCTTTTAAAATTGGAGATGTTTCATCTTTAGTTTTCAAAAAGAATACCCAGCAAAACCTGCTATAATCATCAGTGATTACTAAACAGAAATACTTATGATCAATACTTCTCACTTGAGTTGGACCAAAGAGGTCCATATGTAGCAACTGAAGTGGATCTGTGATATTGCTCACTGCTGTAATGGCTTTGTAAGAGGCTCTGTGTTGTTTTCCTTTGTTGCAGGCAACACAATTGTGTTCATTGGTGAAGACCTTGGAAGGAAGCCCTTGAACAAGACCAAGTTTAGACAACTTGTTGATGGTCTTGAAATTCACATGAGCCATCCTTCTATGCCATTTGGTAGATTCATCCAAGGAAGCTTTAGCCACCAAACATGTTAGATCACTGTCAGGTTGTACCTCATTTAAGTTGAATGTGTACAAATTATTGCTTCTTGGAACCCTCAGCAGAATTGGTGTATCTGCTGGAAGTTGGAAGTCTTTGTTGAGTACCAGACATTCATCCTCTGAGAAGAAAACTTTGTTCTTTTTATCACAAATTTGTGACATTGAGAACAAATTAAAGTGCTGCAGTTCCTTCACATAAAGTACATTTTCAAAATCCAGCATGGGTGTTCTGATAGTTCCTTTTCTTGTGATTCTACCATTTCCTCCACCAAAGGTCACATTTCCTCCACTTGCTATGGGTACAAAGTTAATCATCTTTTCTCTGTTTCCTGACATGCTCCTTGAACAGCCACTATCTACTATGCCAACTTCTTTACTTAGTAAGGGATGATCCTACAATAACAACAAAAAAATATATAAAATATAAGTACACTTTGGAGACTCAAGTCATTACTGACTTGAGCCTGCCTTGTGGATCATAAGAAGTAGGCCATGTAGATGTATAAGATCCACCTTGTTCTTGGATCTTTTTTGATAATTAGATCCCCAGTTAGTCCAAGAACAACCTGCTGAGGGCTTAACAGTAGTATCCCATGGTCCCCCCAACCCATATACATAGGTTGATAATAACTAGGCCAATAACCATTCTGATAATAAGACGAAACAGATCTAGGGAATGGTCTTGCAACATGTCTTTTCCTGTATGATGAAAAAGTTCTATCAGCAGAAACTGATGCATCAGCAGATGCTGATTTAGCAGTATTGTATCTGCTGTTAGATAGAGTTGCTTGTGGAATATAAGCAGGTATGTCATCAACACGTTTCCACATTTGTCTAGTTGTCTTAGCACAATCACCCATTCTTTGCTCATGAAACTTACAATCCTTAATTAAATGAGATTTGCTTCCACACACAAAACATTTCTTCTTTCTAGAAGATTTATCAACAAAAGAAGTTCTATTGAAAGCATTCAAACCACAAACATTAACAGAATTGTTTTTGACAGAATTAACATTATTGTTTTAGTGGATCATAAGAAGTAGGCCATGTAGATGTATAAGATCCACCATTGTTCTTGGATCTTCTTTGATAATTAGATCCCCAGTTAGTCCAAGAACAACCTGCTGAGGGCTTAACAGCAGTATCCCATGGTCCCCCCCAACCCATATACATAGGTTGATAATAACTAGGCCAATAACCATTCTTATAATAAGACGAAATAGATCGAGTGAATGGTCTTGCAACATGTCTTTTCCTATATGATGAAAAAGTTCTATCAGCAGAAACTGAAGCATCAGCAGATGCTGATTTATCAGCAGTATTGTATCTGCTGGTAGATTGAGTTGCTTGTAGAATATAAGCAGGTATTTCATCAACACGTTTCCACATTTGTCTAGTTGTCTTAGCACAATCACCCATTCTTTGCTCATGAAACTTACAATCCTTAATTAAATGAGATTTGCTTCCACACACAAAACATTTCTTCTTTCTAGAAGATTTATCAACAAAAGAAGTTCTATTGAAAGCATTCAAACCACAAACATTAACAGAATTGTTTTTGACAGAATTAACATTATTGTTTTGCAAAGAATTAAATAACAAGTCTTCAGTAGAAACTGTCTTTGAATGAGATTCATCAGTAGCAACTCTTAGAGGCTTGTTTGAGTACTTGGGTGAAGGCTTGAAAGAGGTCTTGGGAGGGTCTGACTTATCACTTGAATCACAGCTTTCATAGGCAGTAGNCTGCAGATTGATTAGCAACAAATCTAGTATACCCCAAAGAATCAGTTAAGTAATCCAGGTCAAAGTACCAAGCATGACCATGACCTTGTACATTGGGTTTATCTTCTAGGTATCTTAGATTAAGAGTCTCCTCTATCCTTTTAGCATTCAAGTTATATACCCTATAAGCCTTACTATGAGATGAATATCCCACAATGTATCCCTCATCAGCTTTGCCATCAAATTTCCCAAGTGGGTCACTGGTGTTCAAAATGGTCACATGACAACCAAAAGGTATTAGGTAATGAACAGAAGGAACTTTCCCTGTTAGAAGTTCATAAGGTGTTTTTGTGTGAGGTCTGGTGATAGATACCCTGTTTAGAACATAGCAAGCAGTGCTTACTGCTTCAGTCCAAAACATTGTGGGTAACTTAAAGTCTGCAAGCATGGATCTTGCTGCCTCTATTAAGGTTCTATTCTTCCTCTCAGCAACCCCATTTTGTTGTGGGGTTCTGGGATTGCTATAGTCCCTTTTTATCCCCTTAGAATTACAAAAATCTATTAACACCACATTTTTGAACTCAGTTCCATTATCACACCTTATACCTTTAACCTTTTTATTAAGCTGGTTTTCAACTAGGGTAATAAAATCTTTTAAAATTGGAGATGTTTCATCTTTAGTTTTCAAAAAGAATACCCAGCAAAACCTGCTATAATCATCAGTGATTACTAAACAGAAATACTTATGATCAATACTTCTCACTTGAGTTTGACCAAAGAGGTCCATATGTAGCAACTGAAGTGGATCTGTGATATTGCTCACTGTTGTAATGGCTTTGTAAGAGGCTCTGTGTTGTTTTCCTTTGTTGCAGTCAACACAATTGTGTTCATTGGTGAAGACCTTGGAAGGAAGCCCTTGAACAAGACCAAGTTTAGACAACTTGTTGATGGTCTTGAAATTCACATGAGCCATCCTTCTATGCCATTTGGTAGATTCATCCAAGGAAGCTTTAGCCACCAAACATGTTAGATCACTGTCAGGTTGTACCTCATTTAAGTTGAATGTGTACAAATTATTGCTACTGGGAACCCTCAGCATAATTGGTGTATCTGCTGGAAGTTGGAAGTCTTTGTTGAGTACCCGACATTCATCTTCTGAGAAGAAAACTTTGTTCTTTTTATCACAAATTTGTGACACTGAGAACAAATTGAAGTGCTGCAGTTCCTTCACATAAAGTACATTTTCAAAATCCAGCATGGGTGTTCTGATAGTTCCTTTTCCTGTGATTCTACCATTTCCTCCACCAAAGGTCACATTTCCTCCACTTGCAATGGGTATAAAGTTAATCATCTTTTCTCTGTTTCCTGACATGCTCCTTGAACAACCACTATTTACTATGCCAACTTCTTTACTTAGTAATGGATGATCCTACAATAACAACAAAAAAAAACAAAAAAAAAATATATAAAAAATATAAGTACACTTTGGAGACTCAAGTCATTACTGACTTGAGCCTGCCTTGTGGATCATAAGAAGTAGGCCATGTAGATGTATAAGATCCACCATTGTTCTTGGATCTTCTTTGATAATTAGATCCCCAGTTAGTCCAAGAACAACCTGCTGAGGGCTTAACAGCAGTATCCCATGGTCCCCCCAACCCATATACATAGGTTGATAATAACTAGGCCAATAACCATTCTGATAATAAGACGAAACAGATCTAGGGAATGGTCTTGCAACATGTCTTTTCCTATATGATGAAAAAGTTCTATCAGCAGAAACTGATGCATCAGCAGATGCTGATTTATCAGCAGTATTGTATCTGCTGTTAGATTGAGTTGCTTGTGGAATATAAGCAGGTATGTCATCAACACGTTTCCACATTTGTCTAGTTGTCTTAGCACAATCACCCATTCTTTGCTCATGAAACTTACAATCCTTAATTAAATGAGATTTGCTTCCACACACAAAACATTTCTTCTTTCTAGAAGATTTATCAACAAAAGAAGTTCTATTGAAAGCATTCAAACCACAAACATTAACAGAATTGTTTTTGACAGAATTAACATTATTGTTTTGCAAAGAATTAAATAACAAGTCTTCAGTAGAAACTGTCTTTGAATGAGATTCATCAGCAGCAACTCCTAGAGGCTTGTTTGAGGACTTGGGTGAAGGCTTGAAAGAGGTCTTGGGAGGGTCTGACTTATCACTTGAATCACAGCTTTCATAGGCAGTAGACCCTTTTTCAGAAGACTTGTCACTGCAAGAGACAGAGTCAGCATCATTAGTAACAGGGTCAGATAAGTCACTTGACTTTTTGCCATATAAATGATGTGATCCATCAAAGTCAACTGTAATGGATAGGTCAATGGGCATATGTTCACCTCTAATGGGACCAGGGACAGCATGTAAGGTGCCTTCTTTAACATAGTTTGCTAATCCTGCTGGTGTAGTTTTTCTACTGTCATCCCTAGCTTCTAATCCTACATATTTCTTAAAACCTAAACCTATACCAGAATTTACAGCTTGACTACCATACAAACTTCTAGCTAAATTATCACCTGATATTAACCACTTCTTATGTGTAGCTATTTCATTATCTAGCTTCTCTTGAAGAACTTGTTTATCAGATTCTAAATTAGCTTTTAACTTCTTAGTATAGATTAACTCATCTTGAGCACATTTTAATTCCTGTTTCAACCCTTTTATTTCCTCCTCATAAGCAACTTGATTCTTTTGAAACCAAATCTTTTGTTTTTCTACTATCTTTAGACCACGTTTATATGACTCAAGGTCTTTATAACACTCATTATATTTAGGTTTCAATTCATCATATTGTTCTTTAAGTTCATTATATCTTATACTACAACCAAACACACAGTTATGTACCTGAGAGATGCCCATAAGAGCAAATTGATCATGAGAATCCTCTGAAGTACAGCTTGCCAGCAATCCACTCTGATCACTATCACCATCACTCCTCTCATGAGCCTTCCAGTCAACATGATCATCCAGAGTGATCAAAGCTGTGGGATATCCAGTTTTTGCAGTATCAACTTCCCCTTGTTTCTGCTGATAGGTAGAATACCTAACCTCATCAGTAGATTTCCTATCCTTGCATTCTCTAGAGAAGTGACCCATTTGACCACAAGTGTAACACTTGATCTTCCTTCTGTCAAACCTGGCTGAATCCCTGCCATTGAAACCAAACTTCCTCCCAGCCTTTTTCTCAAATCTCTTGATGCTTAATGAAAGCATAGCCACCTGCCACTTCAAGTTCATCTCTTCCATATCCAATGGATCCACCTGTTCAAAGTCCTCATAGGAGAGTTGCTGCTGAGATTCACAATCAGCAACAAAGGAGTGAAGTACATCTTCCAACACACTACCAGAAGAATGTGATTTGGTTGGTGTGTATGAAGATGATGCAGATGAAATTGGACTTGAACTAGGAGGCATTATATTGGATGTAGAACCAACAAAAGCTGAGTAATTTGGAGTAGTTGAGCGAATAGGACGTTTGACATCTGGTTCAAGAGTTTTGAGCTTGTTGTATAAGTCATCAAAGCTCATCATATCCAATCCACCATTGGCTTTGAGTGCAATACTTACTTGAAGCCATGATGGAGGCAAGGATCTTAAGAATTTAGCATTGCAATCTTCATTGTCTGGCCTTGCCTTCAGCTGATTCAATTGACTCAGAATCTTGTGAAATTTGTCATAACCCTTGTGGATACCTTCTTCCTCAGTGATCTGAAACTCTTGAAACTGCTGCTTCAGCATTGACTTCCTCATCCTTCTTGACTCACCATTCCCACCAAATCTAGCTTTAATTGCCATCCAGAGATCCTTTGCATCAGACATGAAGTGAAAGTCACCCAAGTGGTCTGGAGGTATAGCTTGAAGAATTATAGTTCTAACTTTGTTTTCCCTCTGAAGAGCAAGAACGTTTTCAGCAGATGTGGGATCAAGATAGTATGTTCTACCATCTGCATCAGTACCAGTCCTCTTTGGACTATTACCTTTAAGTACTACCTTCCAAAGATTATGGTCAATGTTGGTAATCCATTTCTGCATCTGCATTGCCCAGAGTTCATACTCTTCTTTCTAAAGGTAAGGGAATTTTGCATTGCTGTTTGAGAGAGTGAGGTGATGTAGGGATGTTGTGTTTTGATTGTGTGTTGTATCTGACTCAGCATCAGATCCAGACATTATGTAAAGTTGTGTTGTTGAGGAGTGGTTTAAAGAATTGATTTTCTTAGTATCAAAGAGACTCTCCCGAGGGCTCCTGAGTCACCGACTTGGTTTAAGTCCTACAGTGTACCACCCGTTGATAGATCTTGTAGCTCTGTCGTTGATCGTGCTAGCAGCTGTCCATTATGTACGCATCACAAAACACTCCCAATGAGCAGAATCCCGAAAGCTTGTACTCCTAATCGCGGAAAACGAAAGTACAAGCATAAACAATTAAGTACCTAAGAAAACTTAAGTCTCTCATGGGATTATATACTAAAAACTTATAAACTTGTTCGTTACATCAAACATAAACTTGTGTTCCTTTTATAGAGAAGGAACTCTAACCTAAACCGTTTCTCAAGAAACGTATAATCTATAAACTTTAAATGATATGCATTATCTTTTCCTAATATAACTCATGCATATCCTAACTACATTACATAATACGCGGTTTTATTAAGTCCGCAGAAACTAAAAATGCTGAACTATATCTTCAGCAGTAATACTTCATCAGCAGAATCTGATCTTCAGCAGATTCCCTTCAGCAGCAACCATCAGAGGAATTCACACTCAGCAGAATTCCCAACATTATTGCAACTGTATTGAACTTGGATGTCTTTTTCGTTTTTTCAAATAAGTCATGTTTAATAAACAAACTGGCTTCTAAAGGGTAGGCAATCTCGACCCACTTATGTCTGAATGGACGGATTTGGGCTGTGTTTCCAAATACGGGTCAAATGGTAGAAGTTGTAAGTCACCAAAAGTGAATTTCAATCATTCAACCATATAATTAGTTTATATTCAAATCTCTATATCATTATTGTACCAGTATTATTTTTCTAATCATCCTTATGGCCCCTCACGAATTAGGAAAAGTAGACTAAAAGAATTTTGCAGATCAACCCCAACTCATACTAAAAATGCCCCTTGACAACATGAACATGCTTCTTTCTGTTACCCAATTTGCGTACTTAAACAAACCATGTTTTGCTCGGAACGCATTTATATAAATCATTCAAACTAGAGTTCACAATCTTATGGCAATGGAGCTAATAGGTTGTATATCAGCAAGTTGCCATAATTAACTACAAAAATTACAAAATCCTATATTTATATTTGAACATGAGTGCAGAGAGTAAATGCAATCAATTCACAATATGAGGAACAACTTGCTGCAATTAGTGAAAGGCACACCAATCCTAGAGATAAGTTGCTCAGGAAGGAATCACGTGCTGAATAGCACCAGTACCAGCAGACTGCAAATGCAATAGATCAGCAATATACCAACAGTGAGTGTCATGGTTACGAAACTTACGATATGCAGGAATGTCAAAAAGAGCCTATTATTGTACCCCTCAGGTTGATTCTTACCAAGATACAGCTCCTAGTAATAAAGATTATACAGATCCTAGGTTTGAGAATGGAGGAAAGTACCCTAGTGGTCGTGTTTATGGTTCTGGCTCGCTCAATTATTAACGAATGTTGGTCTATTAAATTTGTCCAATCTTATTAAAGAATGTTCTTATCTCTGTAGTTTTTGTTTACCAAACATACCAAGAAATTCACAGTCAATGCTTCTAGTAACACAAACATGACAAACTCCACTTGTTTACAACTTGTGCACTTTATTTCTGTGATGACATGACATACAATGCGACCACAGGGCATGCGTACATTTAAGACTTTAAGTATCCAAGAATTTCTACAACCAAAAACTATTATCACTATTTCTAACAAAGCGTATCTAGCTCGGTTACAAACTCATTAACTAGGCCGCACATCATAACTTTTTAAGGATCGCAAACTGTTGGTTCGCCAGGCAACTCTAACGGGGAGTTCAATTTGGATCCGATGCGACCCTCCGCGAAGGACCGCACTTGGCTCATCACTTTTTAAGTATAAACAATAATAGCTCTAACACCTATGCCTTTAAAACAATTTATAAATTCCAAGGTTTGTTTTGGGCCTTGGCAAAAGAAAGAAGAGTCAATCACAAAATACAAGATGGTTGTCGAGGGAAAATAGGCTTACATTAAGCAGAGCTAAAAACAGTCTTGAGACAAGGTTAACCTCACCTACATCATCCAAGAAGCTAGAGAGATTGGGGGATCAATCATCGCCACTACGAACCAACAGCAGGTTACCAAAAACAATTTTGGAACGAAATGCAAATTAAATTACAAACTCTAACTTTAGTCATTTTGTTACAACTAATTAGAAAGTAAAATAATACCGAAAATTTTCAATGATGAAAGATAAGTACATAAATTTGTAAGTATGAAACATACATTACCTTGACCTCTACTTGTTGTAACATAATCTCTATCAATAAAATTTCAACTCCTCCATTCTTTTACTCAAATTATTGCTAGTGTTTCACACCCAGTCATATTTTCCACTTTGAGTCCCCAGTCGTCAACCGCCTTTTTCCATGCCTTTTCATATTCAGCAACACTCGCAAAAGCTAATAATGCATGCCCAGTGACTTTACCCTTAGCAGTTAAAAAAGGTACTATTCGAGTACAATTATATTCCATAAATAATCCCTCAACACAGAGAACGTAATCTTTTGGAGTGACGCCCTTTGTTTTTCCCAGAGTCACCTTTAATTTGAAGTTTCCTACTACCTTCAGATCTTGATGAAATCCCATCCCTTTATACCTTTCAAGAAATGTAGACATGAAAAGTCTTGCTTGGTTTTGAAGTACATTTCTGGCATGTAGATCAAGAATTTTATCAACCTCTTCTGTAGAGATCATCTGAATAATCAACGCTCCACTGAAAAAGCCATCGGCTCTAGATATGAATTCATGTTTCTCAACCTTACCATGAATGTTCAAATGATCTAAAACTGGCTCGATTTCCTGAAATAATGAAAGCCTCCTAAAAAGAAGACATTTGCTGAGCACGCATTTGGCTGTCTCTTGTGAGAGAGATACTTCTCTGTATCTGTACATACGCAAAAAAAAAAAAAGGGATTAACTCTTGAGGATGTGTTCAAGGGAAGTCTCAAGGGGCTGAGTGTGTTCTCTTACAAAGGAACTTAATAAAGTTTATGACACAAGAAAAAGTAGTTGAATTTTTTCTGTATAAAATATATCTTCCTAGCGTTTTTATGCACTTTAATAAAGTCTTTATAATCAACTTCTTCCGCCATAAATAAAGACTCAATGTTTCGCTATTTTTCAATTTTGTGTGATGGGATTCACATTTTCCTAGTGAGAAAAATAAATATATAACAACTATAAGATCATGAATACCTAGAAATCTAAAAAATTGCTAAATAAAAATAGATGCAAAATTAGAACAAGACAATCTAACTTTGAAAAAGAAATAACATAAACTATAAGAACGACATATAAAAGTGATCTAACGGACACTATAACATATTATACAACTATGGGGGTGTTTGTTTAAGCTTATATGTGGGCTTATGAGTTTATTTGATTTTGGTTTATATTTCATAAGCCCCAATTTAACAGCTTATTTTAAGACTTTTGGGCTAATATACAGGAACACAAGTCTCAAAATAAGCCGGAAAATTAGGGCTTATAAAATATAAGGCGAAACACAAATAAGCTCACATAAGCTTAAACAAACACCCCCTATAATGAGTAAAAGTTTGGATAACAAAATGTCAAAAATTAAACCTGATAGCGTGGATATATGGCTCAGTATCATGGTCATACCTGCCCATCATCTCCCCTTTCTTGCTCCTCATGATCGGACAACCCTAATGCCTGTCTGATTTTCTGATTCAATCATTCAAGTGTTTGGCAACATATTGCCAAATATACCCCCAAAAGATAACGGCCCAACTGAATTTAATTCTTGAGGCCCAATAAGCTATTATATATATATATATTATATATTATATAATATTATATATAGTATTATATATAAAGTATTATATATATTATGCTATAATATATATGATATAATAAGTATATGTACTATAGGGTATATATATTATATTGATATAATTTATAATATAATATATATTAAGTATAGCTTTATCATATATGAATTTAGATGCAAAAAGAAGGATTACCCTTAAAATAAGGAATAAGAAGAACTATAACAATAAATTCGAGATGCACGACCTAAATTAGATGCCCATCCCTACAATCTTAGATGCATGTATAACGCACTTAGGTTGTTCAGCTTTTAATCAGATGCATATATGTATATTAGATGCATTTCATGATTTCTCTTATTTTTTGTTCCTCTACACGTGCCGAAATCATGAAAATCAATTTGCACCACCTATACATCAAATTAACTTTCGAAACTCAAGATGTTGCATCTATATGAATAGAAATGCATCGTATGCAAGTCGTTGCATCTCAAATGCGTGGTCTTGGTCACTTCTTACCACTTCTTATTTTAATTTACTTCTTACTGGATCCCTACCCTATATAGAGTTAGGATCAAATATATATATATATATATATATATATATATATATATATATATATATATATATATATATATATATATATATATATATATATATATATATATATATATATATATTAATTTAGTTATATAAATTTTTTGGCAAAAAAAATATTTATTTCAAGCATAAAAAGCTTTTTTTATATTAGGATTAAACTTTAATGGTCTTTCTGTATATGTAAATATATAGAAAATATATAAATTTATATAAAGTTAGTTTCGGTTCGGTTTTCGTTTCAGATAACCAAAACCATATCCAAACCGAAAACCGAATTTTTAGTTCGATTTGGTCTGAAAAGTTCGGTTCGGTTTTTTCCGGTTTCGGTTATCAGTTTATTCGATTATTACCCAAACAATGCACACCCCTACTTACAGATTTGAATTTAACAAGACCTACTATTTACACATGCATGTTCGAAGAAGAATCGAGGCAAGTAAAACAACAAGTTAAATTTCAAAACAAGACGAATCGATGCTTACCGTAATTAAGATCAAGCTCATGGGTCGGGAAATTGGGTGTTCGAATCGGCCAAAGTGAACGCCCACCTACCATCTTTGATTGATATTGTTTGAAGAACACTAGGTGTGTTTGATTGTATGTGTATAAGTGTTTGTGTTTGATCCGGTTATCATATACAAAAGATTAATATGTTTGCAAATTATATCCTTGTGAATATAGTGGCATCGGGAACGTAACCAAGGAGGTGGGTGGGTAAATGCGGGAAACACGAAATGACAAAAATACCCCGAGGTGGAACAATAACTAGCGGGAAAAATAACGATCGTTAGGCGATGGACATTTGAGATGATCTAAAACACACGTCTTGTGTTATATTGATACTTTGAGTATATGCTATGTAGCACGCGGAATTTACTACAAAGCACTTAGAAGATTATTTGTATATGATGTGTATGAATGTATATGAACAGTGAAAGTAATGAACACAAAGTTTAACCAAACAGCTTCAATATTATTGATATAATACGAGTGATCTTAGACTATCACTAGGGTTTACAACCTTGAAGCTTTTACAAAAATGCGTACATAAACTCTAACCTAGGACCTCCTTTTACAGCACAATGAGTCCTTTACAAGATAAGTATAACCTACATAATATTCGTATAATTCTAACTGTATAGGATATTCACTAAATCATTTCTATACTTATCACATTACACGCTTTCATAAATGTAACCACAACATAAGCAGTACTACGTATTTGTGCTAGCAGTACTAACTGAATTGGTACTGCTAGTGTAATCTTCAGCAGTTCCAACTTTCTACTTAGCAGTTCCACCTGTTGGTTTAATTCCCAACAATCCTCCCCTAAACTTATGATTTCTCTGCAAATCACTAAGTTTTCTTCAATTAAACTTTAACTTTGATGATAGGGGAATTCTTCCAAACACTTATCTTCTTTTGTTTGATTTCTGCATCTCCCTTTCAAACTGAGCATAGATTCTTTGAAGTAAATCCCTGACCACCTCTGAATGTTCTTCAACTTTAAGTTTTGAAGAAATCATCACTGCAAGTACTCCAGCTCCTACGGGATATTCCAACTCTGCCAACATAAATATATCAACTCCACCTTTCGTTGACAAATGATGAACATTGCATGAATCCTAAAACTTCCATTCAGTAGAAAGATCATGACATGGGAAGTTCCAATACACATCTTGTTAGGTCACCATGTTATTGCATAAACAACCAATGATACAAGAACTAGAATAGAGAAGAAGAAGATAGAATAATATGGAAGGAACTCTACTAATGATATGATAAAATGATAATGTATTATGAGAACCAACAAGCCTTAAGGAAGGCTTACACATTGTATTTATAGGGGAGTCCAAGGGTCTCTAGATTCATCTCCATACTTTACACTACTAGCCCTTGGACTTCCACTTGTAGTAACATTACATCATAAACTTTCATAATAAAATGATTAAACATAAAACATAATAACGTTTAACTAGCCAACCTAATCATTAAACAAATGACGCGACACTTGAATGAAATGTGAAAACGTGTTCCTAACAAAAATCTCCCCCTAAAAGGGTCGGTCGTCCAATGGTGAATGGTTGCATTTTGACGTCATCTTCTTTATCTTCGAACTTTGGCAATTGCTGGACGTCTCAAAATCGGTTAAGATTTAGACAAAAATTCTTTGCCTCCTTCATCCTTGTATCCTTGTTGTTGAAAGTGACGCATACTGATGGTAGTAAATCTGACCTTTGTCACTCCTTCCCGACTCCAAACTTGATGGTCGCCAATTCAACATGCTCATACGTACGTCTTTGAACTTTTATGACCTTGTACTTAAGTTAATCCGATCATTAAAGTAATGATATTTGTGCTTATAGACTTTGTAGATTCCGTTGACGTGAATCTTTCATTAACTTTGAAACTTGATCTTTCTTTGACTTTGTATATACTTAGAACTTTTCGGGAAATTCTTTGACGTAGTAGAGCTGGTGGAAATCATTTGTTTTGGTGGTGATGTTCCTGCTGAAAATGTAGTTATAAAACAACGACACTTACAAGTGAGAAA
>LBNU01021636.1:22766-33742 GCA_014162995.1 Artemisia annua | reverse complement strand
CGGGTTGTGCATTGTTATGTGTGCACAAACCATTATAAGTGAAGGAACATGAAAAATGATGTAAAAAATTAAGAATACCAAGTGATGAATCACAATGGAGGCTGATCAGGACGTCGGTATGTGAGGATGTTCGGTATTGCTTCCCTTGCTCCTATCAAGCTTTCCAGAGTTCGAACATGATGTCAGAATTTCAATCGTTGTTTGATGGCGGCGATGAATTTCCGAGCTTCACGAGTATCCCAATTTACCCAGCCTATGTTCAACCCTTCTTCGTGCTTGTTCAACTTGTCTTGAAGACCAAGTAGGATCTTTCTGAGTGTCTCGTCCCCAAACTTCATCGTCTCTTTGTATCTCATGAAGTAGATTCGTCCTTGCGATGGAAATGCGACCCCAAACGGTTTCTTGTTAAAGGTGTAGGACCGCATTTCATGGATGCCAGGACACTTATCTTCAGGTGCTGTGAGATTGAGACCGGTTTGATAGCTTTCGGCTCCCAACTGAACGTCTTCAACTCTTGCTTTGATGATTCTTTGACGAACGAAGAGAAGTAGAGAGTTGATGAAGTCATACTGAAGACTGCCAAGCAGATTCTGAACTCTTCCTTGAAGTTTAAGAACATACATGTCCTCAATGTCATTTGGGTTCAATCCGTGAAAATCTGCTTCGCTAAATGAGTACATCTTGTCATCACTTCGACGAACCACAATCTTTTCGAGAAAGTTGTAGCCGTATCTTTTATCAGTCTCAGGGATGTCAGTGATGGCGAGAATCCGGTCTTCACGGTAAACTGAGCCCTTTGTCTTGCAGGATGCCAGTTTCCATTTATGAAACCATTTTCTCATCTCAGGCCAGTGAAGTGTACCCAATGCAGCTTCATCATTGTACTTGGAGACCGTTGAACAATACAAACCGTTCATTTGCTCATGTAAGTTGTTAATATGATACGAAGCGGCCTTGAACTTTGTGAGAGATGAAGCATATCGATGATCAGGATCAGAGTTGCCATGGATCAAGTACTTCAAATCTTTGTTGAAGAAATATTCTTTTGGGATTCTCGGATATGCTGGAGTACCGAGAAGAGGCAGCGGTTGTGTAAAATCTTGAAATTTCAGATCTTCTGAAGCTGTAGTGAGTCTATCCCATGCTGGCCTCGCTTCCCAAGTTATGTTTTCTGACAATGCACGAGCCACTTCTTCAACGTTGTATTCGAACTCGATCTCATTCGTAGTGCAAGTTTTGAACTCTGTGAATCCTGCCTTTCGAATTTGCATCAGATCTGACAATTGAAGTCTTTGGATTTTCATTACTCTCTTCAGTCTTTTTGTGAACCCAATAATCGATCCCTCAATTGGCGCTTCGGTCTCAGGAACATCAGGGTAAGCGTCAACCATGTCATCAAACCAATTGTACGAAGGAGCTGCTGGATCAATCCATTCAGGAGCAGGAAGTGCTTGTGCATCCTTTGGTGGTTCGTTGACGTTGGTTGGTATGTGGACATCTTCAAACTGAACATCTTCAAACTGTACATCCTCCATTGGCGCTTCCATCTCAGTCTGAACCTCAGTATCATCCATCTGAACATCACTTGAAGACTGCCTCCTTGAAGTTTCTTTGCCCGTATCTGCTTTCTTTCCAGTTGGAGGTCGAGATGATGATGATCCATGTGATTGCTTTCGCTTTCCTTTAGGTGGCTGATCATCTGGATCTGTGTCATCTCGGCGTCTCTTTGGCTGTTTCGTAGGTTGGCAAGGAGCATCTTTTTCAGAGGCTTTCTTCATTGATTTGATTAGAGCTTTTCGAAGTTCTGCCTCATCCGGGTCATTAACTATTGCTTCCAGGAGTTGACCTTTAAGCTCATTAACAGTTGGTTTGGCTGGTACGGGTTGAATGGTCAGGGGAGTAGTCTGTAAAGTTTGTGATACTATCTCCTTCAGATTCCTTTTGACAAGGTCTTCAAGTGTTCCCGGGAGGTTGTCACGAACATACTTTTCGACTTCTCTTGGCACTCTTTCCTTGACTGCTTTCTTAATGCCATGACCTTCTAGTTTCTCCAACTGTAGCTTCTGTTTGTCAAGTTGCTCCTTAAGCTTTAACATAGTTTTGTTTAGCATTTTCAGTGGACCTGGACCTTGGGATGTTTGTGAAGAAGGTGGTTCTTGTTGTGATGGTTGAGTTTGAGTTGAGGGTTCAGGTTGTGTTTGAGTTGGAGCACTTATAGCAACAATCTGGTAATCGTTGACTTTGTCGTTGCTGTCGTCATCCGACTCCACTTCTTTGTTCTTTTCATGTTCACTTTCCTCATTTTCCGAATTCTTTTCACTTTCATTCTCATCTGATTTCTTTTCCTCTTCATCATCATTGCTTTCATCGTTTTCAGATTGCTGAACTATTTCTTCATCATCACTTTCTGCATTCTCTGATTGCTGATCTTCTTCATCATCAGAAACTTTTACCCGTTCATCACTGCTCTCTTCCTGTTCTTGATCAGCTTCATGACCATCACTAGATTTTGTAGCTGAACTAGAAGACTGTTCGGCTTTATCTGAAGCAGTGTCACTGTGTTGTGATTCGGATAAAGTGCGAGAACCGGATTCCTCATGTTTCTCTGGAGAGGTGTCTGCTCTAGAGCTTGAGCCTTGACCTTTCTTTCTCAATTTAGCCAATCTTTCTTCCTCAATCCGTTTGTTCTCCCTCATTGCCCGCTTCAACATTTTGGCATCTTCAGCTTCAGTTAGTGGTGGACTTGCAGCTTTCACAGGAGACTCTTTTTCTTTCCCTTTCCCTTCTTTCTTCTTTTTACCAGTTTCTGCTACAACATCTTTGAGAACTGGTTCATCAGGTTCATCATAGAGTGTGAGTTTTTCTTTATGTTGGCGTGTAACTTTCTTGGTTCTACTCTTGGGCATAGGGAACTTTTTTCCGGTTTCTCTAGAAACCAACCTTTTGGTTGTTGATGTTTTTACTCCAACCTTTTGGTTCCTTTCAGCATCATCGTATACTTTAAAAGCATTTGTTTTTCGGATACTAGAAGAAAGCAGCCTATCAGGAATTCTCATTCCTTGGACGGTGGTGTTTGTAGATTGAATCCGAGCAGATGTGAACATGTAATCCATGTTTGGTTGATGTTGCTTGTCGTTTGTTCTGGGATCAATGTCAGAGTATTCCTTCATGAAATGCTGAATTAGGAGTTTGGTGAATCGGTAGAAAGGTATTTTCTTTTCAGTTTGTTTCTTAACTTGAGCAGCTTGATAGATCATATCTTCCCAAATGAGCTGAGCATAGTCTATACTGGCCATATTTACAACTCCCCAGAAAAATTGTAGAAATTCTAGTGAAGGGTGTTCATGCCCAGTTTGTTTACCCGTGACACAGTTGGTGAGAATGGCATAAAGTGTGAGCCATGGTTGCGGAATGAATCTGCGGTTAATGGAAGCGAGGTTGGTGAGTCTTTGTTCTGATTCATCATAACCTAGTTCCCTAAGGAATCTAGTAACTTCAGTCAGCGAAGGTGGTCGAGTAAACTTCTTAACGTCTTTGGATCCTTCAGCAGGAAGACCCAAAACTGACCTAAGTGTATCCACCTGAAACCTTATGTCTCTGCTGTCAAGGCGTACTTTGATAGTTTTGAAATCCTTGCTGGATTCAAAATCCTTCCAGAACTGAATCATGTATACTTCAGGCACAGTACATGTTGCTGTAAGGATTCGGTTAATGAAGTGGTGTTGTAGAATTTCCACGATGATCTCACAAGTAGAGTGACATTGAATCCTTTTGAAATCAACTTTCAGGTTAGATTTGCTGATATCTCTTTCATCTCCGTGAATCAATTCGTGTCTAGGAGTTGGTGTTTGAGACATTTTGGTACCTGAAAGAGAACAACACAAGCAACCAAGTACATGTGGACGAGTTAACGTTAGTGAATAGTCCTATGACTATCAAGCATCATGAACACATCACAGAAAACTCAACCAAGCTTTCTACATACTTGCTATAATTTTGAAAAATTTCGGCAGAGTTTCTTTTCATAAAAGGGACAAAATAGAACCCATACGGTGATGGTTCTAGTCCATTCTCCTTACTCGGAGCGAAAAAGGTTATAGCAAGTACGTATTAACCCTACAGATTGAATTCAGAACAAGTATTTGCATAAACACATCATACTAGCACATATATTAGCACCATACTCGCTAAAAGACAAGATACAAGCCATACTCGCTAATGATAATCAAACCATACTCGCTAAGAGATGAATATGCCATACTCGCTAACCTAACAGACAAGGTCATACTCGCTAGGATCAAGAAAACACCAAACTCGCTAAAACAGGTTTCATACTCGCTAGGATAAACTTCATATTCGCTAACAGTATAATACATCATACTCGCTAAAAAAAACTTCATACTCGCTAAGCAAGGAGACCATACACGCTAGGACTGAAGTAGCATACTCGCTAAGTAAAACTTTTCATACTCGCTGACAAAAGAGTGTCATACTCGCTAATAAGAAATTCCATACTCGCTGTGTACATGATTTTCATACTCGCTAAGCCAATAGTTCTCATACTTGCTAAAACAAAACAAACATCATACTCGCTAACCAAAGGAATCCATACTCGCTAATGAAAGTTTTTCATACTCGCTGTGTACAAAAGTGTCATACTCGCTTAAGAAAAAACTTCATATATTGACAAACGATTCTAATAAATGGAGATCAAAAGAACTAGCAAGTGAATGATTATAACACATTTAAAGAACACAATTTAGGCAGCCAATGACAATCATTACACACAAACACTAGTCAACGAGTAGCAGGTATGAATACAAGACCACAAGACCTTAATCACGTCGTACACACTGAACCAACGAGTTATAAACCCAACGAAAGTTGTTACGCAACTCCTTAAGACCTACCCACACAGCTTATGATATTTAACTTCATCAAAATCACACATACAAAAAACACCCAAATCATACGAGCCCTAATTGAATTTTCTGAACAGATTTCATGTAAGAATTATATAGATGCGTAATGTGTAAATTAGACTTACAAATTTGTTGAAAAACTTTGCAAGAAATCAATCAAGGTCGTGAGAAAAAATGGCAGCGTGATATTGTGTGTGTGTGTGGTGATACAGGTTGTTTGAAAGGAGGAACTGATATAGGTTTTCCTTAGTTTCAAAGATTGCACATTTAGTCCCTGCTCTTTTGTCTTTTAAAGTTGTGCACAAATGGTCCTTGTAGTTTTAAGAAACTTTTTGCGAGCGTAACACACGACTTATCACGAACCGTAAATTTAAATAACTTATAAATTTTAAACAAACTTTAGGTTCGATGATTTGTCGGGATAATTTTTGATGAATAGGATATTAACAAATAAAGTGACATTGACGAGAAAAAAGATTTATGAAGAAAAGAAAAATTCTCCCCCTCAAGATATGCTCACGAGAAATTGTTAAAAGCGTTTTGAGAAAAAACAGATCTTGAAGTCGTGAAAAGATATTTTTTTTTTATTTTTTTTTGATATAATAATGAAAAAAATGGAAAATCTTTTTGTGATTTTCAAGTTTTATAATTTTGTATTTTGTTTTTGAAATAATATATACAAAGATAATTTGATGTTGACTCCGTTAGTTGTTTGTGAGAAAAGATTTTAAATCTTCGGGAGTCAAACATCGCATACCAATTTGGTGAACCAGTTGAGCAAACCTTGTTGGAGCAAGGGCTTTTGTAAACAAGTCCGCCAATTGGTATTCAGTACCCACAAAATATAATTCCACCGTACCCTGTTCAACATGATCTTTAATGAAATGATACCGTAAGGCGATATGCTTGGATTTGGTGTGAAGGACAGTGTTGCACGAGATGGCGATTGCACTTTTGGAGTCACAATAAATCGGGATTCGGTTGAATGTGTAGCCATAGTCTTGCAGTTGTAATCGCATCCAAATGACTTGAGCACAACATGCAGACATGGCTACATATTCAGCCTCCGTCGATGAGAGTGACGTGCAATCCTGCTTCTTTGACTGCCATGAAACAAGCTTATCACCGAGAAACTGAAGACCGCCAGATGTACTTTTTCGTGTGTCTAGGCACCCTGCATGATCAGCATCTGAAAAAGCGATTAGTTCAAAACCAGAATCCTTCGGATACCAGATCCCCAAGTTAATGGTTCCCTTTACGTATCGAAGGATTCTTTTAGCCTCAGAGAGGTGTCGCTCAGTTGGTTTAGACTGATAGCGAGAGCACATATACACTGCAAACACAATATCTGGTCTGCTGGATGTGAGATACATGAGTGACCCAATAATACTTCGGTATTTGGTAGGGTCAACAGGTTTCCCATTTGGGTCAGCATCCAGCTTAGTTTGATAATTCATGGGTGTCGAATAAGTATCACAGCTGGTCATTCCATGTTTCTTAATAATTTCAAGAGCATATTTGGACTGGTTTATAAAAATACCACGGGGTGATTGATGAACTTGTAGTCCTAAGAAGAACGAAAGTTCACCGATCATGGACATTTCAAAATTTGTTTTCATTAATTTTGCAAAAGCATTTGAATATTTCTTGTGCGTTGAAGCAAAAATAATGTCATCGACATAAATTTGAACCATTAAAACGTCCTCCCCGTGTTTTTGAATAAACAATGTAGGATCAACAGTTCCTTTAGAAAAGTTATTAGCCAACAGAAATTTGGACAGTTCATCGTACCATGCCCTTGGGGCTTGTTTGAGACCATAAAGTGCCTTCTTGAGTCGGTAGACATGGTTTGGATGTTCCGGGTCGACGAAACCTTCCGGTTGACTCACATAGACCACCTCACGAAGTTTGCCATTCAGAAAAGCCGTTTTGACATCCATCTGATAAACTACCATATTTCTGTGTGCTGCATAAGCCAGAAACATTCGTACAGCCTCAATTCGAGCCACTGGAGCAAACGATTCCTCAAAGTCAATTCCTTCTTCCTGAAAGTATCCTTTTGCAACCAGGCGGGATTTGTTACGAATCACTGTACCATCAGCATCTAACTTATTCTTCCATATCCACTTCAGCCCGATGACATAAACCCCATCTGGTCTTTCAACTAATTCCCAAACCTCTAGCCTTTTGAACTGTTCAATCTCTTCTTGCATGGATTCAATCCAGTTGTCGTAGGTTAAGGCGTCTTTGATGTTTTTGGGTTCAGCATTAGACACGGTAAGTGCATAAATGCAATTTTCAGCATCGGTGTAGAGTTTACGTCTAGTCATGACTGGTGCGGTTGGATGACCAATGATGTTGACTAAAGGATGATCTTTTGTCCATTTATGTGTAGCAGGGTGGTGTTGGTAAGAGGTTTGCATGTTGGTAGGTTCCAAATTGCGTGTAGATGATTCAGCAATCTCTTCATAAGTCGGGACTGGTGCGAAGGGATTAAAGAACGCATTTGGATCATACTCAACAGGAGTGGGTACTTGTGGTTGAGTCAGATCTTCAGCTGTTTTGTCGGTTGTGGAAACGGTTTGTTCTTCTGTAGTTGGTGATTCCATTGGTGGCGCATCATTTCCTACAGTTGAGGTTGTAGGTGAAGATGTATCAGGTGTAGCTTGGTTAACAAGAGGAGCAGCGGAATTGGTGGACGCATCTGATGCACTCGGAGCAAAGGTATCATCAAACAGTGGAGCAAACAATGTTTCCAATTCTTTACGGGTGAGTGACAACGGTTCAGTTGAAGAATCTGGGAAGTTAAGACGGTTGGTTGCGGGTCCTAAGCTGTTTTGCTCAGAAGCCATTGCAGAGAGTTCATCGAAATTAGCATGGATTGTCTCTTGGATTTCTCGTGTGCGACGATTGTAGATTCGGAAACCTTTGGAGTGCTCACAGTACCCTATGAAGATTCCAATGTCGGCTTTAGCTTTGAGCTTACCAAAATCATCACGATCATTGTGAGGGTAACAAAGAGCCCCGAAAACATGAAAGTGCTGAACGTTTGGTTTGCGTTTGTGAACAAGCTCATATGGAGTTTTGTTGTGGCGTTTATTGATCATGCAACGATTCTGTGTATAACAAGCAGTTGAAACAGCTTCAGCCCATAAGAAATCTGGTAATTGAGCGTTTATTAGCATTGTCCTTGCAGCTTCCACAAGTGTTCGGTTACGACGTTCGACAACCCCATTCTGTTCAGGACATCTTGCTATTGACGTTTGATGCTCAATTCCCACTTTCTCAAAGTAATCTCGAAGAGTCTGATTCTTAAACTCAGTTCCATTGTCTGTTCTGACGATTCTAACGGTGTTACGCAGTTGGACCTGAATCTTTGTGAGAAAGGTGATGATCATTGATGGAGCTTGATCTTTGCTACGTAAGAAGTAAACCCAAGTCCATTTAGAGTAGTCATCAACAATTACTAATATGTAGCGTTTTCCATTGATCGTTTGCACACGCATTGGGCCACATAAATCCATATGGAGTAAGTGAAGAACATGTTTTGAGCTTGATTCAGCAATAGAATTGAAGTGTGCTCGCTTGCTCTTTCCTTGTTCACATGCCGGACATAGGTGATCTTTTGAGTAGCGAAACCGAGGAAGACCTTCAACAAGCTTATGACGAGCAAGATCCGTCATTGTTTTGAAGTTAAGGTGAGACATACGCTTGTGCCATAACCATGATTTTGTTGAAGTTGCTTTGGAAAGAAGACAGATCGGAGAGGTAGCAATCATATCGGATAACGAGATAGTGTAGAGACCTTTCGCACGTTTACCGGACATAAGATTGTTGCCTTGAAGATCACGAACAAAACAAGTTTTCTCCCGAAACGCTACTTCCAAATCTCCATCGCAAAATTGACCGACTGAGAAAAGATTGTGCCCAAGTCCTTCGACATAGTAAACCCGACTGATTTCGATGTTCCCTGTGACATAATCTCCATAGCCCATGATAGCAGCAAAATGATCATTCCCGAACCTGACAGTGCCAATGAACTTTGCAACGAAGTTTTTCAACATTTTGAGGTTGCCTGTCATGTGTCGGGAACAGCCGCTATCAACAATCCAGAGTACAAGTTGTACCACCTGCATCACAAGAAGAAGACAAAGGTGGAGCAATGGTCACATTGGAACCCGAAGAAGAAGTGGGTTCCGATGGGTTAGAAACACAAGAATTAATAACTTTAGGTATCCATTTGAAACTAGGTTTTCTCTGTAACCATTGTTGCCATAGCCAACTAGATTTAGCTTTCTTCTTAGTGAACGCATTAGGTGTTGCAACTATCCTAGATGTCGTGTGAGCAATGGGTGTAACTAAGGTATCATTAGAAACTACACTTGGCTTTCTACCTAGCACAGACTTAGTAGCAGTGGGGGGCCTATTAGAAATGCCATTGTAACGTTTCATTTGACGAGATAGGAGAGTATTAGCAACACATTTGGTGTGATCACCAGACAACATACTTTTACGACAAAACACACAAGATGCATTAAACTTAGAAACATTCAAAGGTTCAGCATTCGTTACACATTGATTCAAATTACAGACAGATAAATCAGAACCTAAATCATTTGCAACATGCATTTTATTCAAAGTCCTAGTGTGATCTTCTACTGCTGAGGTCTCTAGAGGTCCACTTTTATGTTTCCAGATCCTATTCTTCTTGTTAAGTCTTTTTCTCTTTGACCTGCTAACATTAGTAGTGGTGACTAGTCCTGTAGAGGTTGAAGCAATCACATTAGAATTCTGAGAGTGTGTTTGTTCAGTAGATGTGTCGATGTTATACATTCCCGGTGCAATCACATTAGTGTTAACTGATTTTCCTTTCTCAAGTGTCTTGAGCTTCTCCTTTAACTCAGTGATGACGTGTTGTTTTTCTTGAATGACGCTTTCGAGTTTTTTGTTAGACCGAAAATAAGCATCACGATGTTGTTCCCATTCAGCATTTTCAATTTTCAAATCAGCAATTTCTTTTTCATATTTTAAAAGTAGATTTTGTGAAACTGCATTTGCTTTGTCAAGAGATGAGTTATTATTATTTTGCAATTTCAATTCAAAATCTAGACTCTGAGATTGACACCATTCGAGTTTATGTTTCAGTTGACAAATTTCTTTTGAAAGTAAATTTTGCACATCATCACTGTGTTTCGAGAGAGCCTCATTTGCATATTTCAATTTTTCAATTTCATCTTTTAACAACTCATTTTCTGTATTGTGATCATCAACAAGTGCAGAGGTACCAGTTTCATACAAGGCATTCATAAGCACAGACAAAATATCAGCATTAAGAACAAATTCTAAGAGACGATCAGATTTTTTTTGCAAAACTTTGTTACGGCGTTGTTCTTTTGAAATAATGTTCTCAGTTGCTTCAAAAACTTCCAGCATTGATTTTACTTCTTTTTGTAGTTCCTGTTCCCAATAAGTAGCACAAAGACGCAAATGTTGTACATGTGGCAAAAACTGTTTTTGAAAGACTTCTCTCTTTTCTTTCTCATAGGCAGATTGAAATGTTGCAACCGTTATTTGAGAGTTTCGTTCAATTGCTTCTTCTAAAAATTTTATATCTTCCATGAACGTTTCAAAATACCGAAGTACTTGACATCTTTTTGTTAATGGTTTAATCTGACTCAAATCAGGTAAAGAACCATTTATTTGTGCTACTGGTTTAACAGGACCTACATCAGAAGATGACTCATTAATTTGCATTAAAGTCCATGGTTGTTCTGTTTTCTCTTGTTGAGGTATGTTAATACAAATATCGTCCTAAAAACGTTATTTATATTTTACGATCTTTTACCATGTTTTGTTAACAACAAAATATAAGGTAAAGTTTAGCAACAAGTTATAAACATGAGTTTAAGTATTTTACACATTTTGTTTAGACATAAACATAACCTTTAACTTGTTCTTATTACTTCTAGTTAAAATGATTTTTGTTCATATTTAGAAATCTTTTATTACATCATACATAGCATCATGTTTCTTGTATTGTAGCTTGATCTTATT
>LBNU01021636.1:12096-22615 GCA_014162995.1 Artemisia annua | reverse complement strand
TCTTGAACATAAGATTTTTGGAACGCAACCTCAAAGCCTTTTTCCCGATTAGCACGTGTTTCAAAATCATGTATTTTTGTTTGACAACACTCAAGGTTAGTCGTTAACGATGCAACTTTAGCTTTTAACTTAGCATTTATTTCATTACATTTTAAAATTTGAGCTTGGGTGGTCATAAGAGCAGTTCTGATCTCAGACTCTGAATCAATCATAGGATCATTTTGTTCAAAATCTTCATTGTTATCTTCATCAATTTGAGTATCAAATGAAACTTCTGAGTTAATTTGATTGACATCGTCAAATATAACAATAGCGTTAATTTGATCGTCATCATCAAATGTAACTACTGGGTCCATTTGATATTCCTCCTGATTAGATAACGACGACTCATTTTGAACAACTTGTTCCTTGTTTAAATCAGATTCGGAAGCTGAAGCAATATCATGGATTAAGCATGTGATAGGTTCAAATACCTGAGACAGACCGTCAGTGTCGTACACTGGGCCTGAATCATTAACTTGAAGTTCCTGCATATTAGCCATCAGCATTACAGCAGCATTAGCTTCCAAATCCTCCATATCGTCATCAGACTGAGCTGTAGCCATAAAACTGTTGTTGACGTCATTGCTAGCATTCCCACGTGCTTCATCCTGAAGTGCAATTGGCGGTAAGACGTGTGAAAACGTAGAGGGGGGGTGAATACGTTACCGTTTAAAAACTTTACTACTTGTTGTATCAAATGTCCATTTTAGCTTGTTGTAATATGAAAGACGTTTCTTGTTGTTTATGACCAACATAACTTAATACATGTTATCACACAAGTACAAACAACAAGTCACAACACACACAATCACATAATGCAAACATCAAAGCAAAGCAATAAGTAAAGGGAAAGTGCAAACCATTCACGACACGAGTATTTATCGTGGTTCGGCTACAAGGACCTCTTTTGTCCTTGCCCTANATGTTCAATTGCTTCTTCTAAAAGTTTTATATCTTCCATGAACGTTTCAAAATACCGAAGTACTTGACATCTTTTTGTTAATGGTTTAATCTGACTCAAATCAGGCAAAGAACCATTTATTTGTGCTACTGGTTTAACAGGACCTACATCAGAAGATGACTCATTAATTTGCATTAAAGTCCATGGTTGTTCTGTTTTCTCTTGTTGAGGTACAAAAGTTTCAGATATCTGAGGAAATTTTGAGTAGTCAAAAGGTGTATTGAAAAACACATCATCTAGTTTAGATCGAGTCTCATCTTCTATTTCCAATTCTTCTTCACGATCATAAATAACAACACGCACAACAGACTCATCAAAGAAATGATTTGCACTGTATATCTTAGAAATTTCCTTGAGTGCTGTTTGAAGAAACCGTGGGTTTTCAAAACCAATACCAAATCTATTACCACCGTGTTTTTGTTGTATGGAAAACTTTTGAATTTGTTGAAATTGTATCACCTGTTTTATAAACCACATTTTGAAAGTCCTTGAGTTTGTGTTCCAGTTCAAGAATTTCTTCCACGTAAGAATCAGCACGTTCCCTTGATTTTTGTTTATGTTCTTGAAATTCCGTTTGACACGATGTCAACTCAGCTTTTGTTTTTAAAAGTTCGTTTTTGAGTTGATCAATTTGTTGTTTGTGTTCAAACTTTTCTTTTTCCATTTGAGAAATCAAATCATTTTTGGAACCTATTAATTCTCGAACTTTATTTTGTAAATCTTGTTCTAGAACATAAGATTTTTGGAACGCAACCTCAAAGTTTTTCTCTCGATTATCCCGTGTTTCAAAATCATGAATTCTTGTTTTACAGCACTCAAGTTCATTCGTTAACGATGCAACTTTAGCTTTTAACTTATCATTTATCTCATTGCATTTTATTATTTGAGCTTGGCTGGTCATAAGAGCAGTTCTGATCTCAGACTCTGAATCAATCATAGGTTCATGTTGTTCAAGATCTTCATTGTTATCTTCATCAATTGGAGTGTCAAATGTAACTTCGGAGTTAATTTGATCGACATCGTCAAATGTAACAACAGCGTTAATTTGATCGTCATCATCAAATGTAACTACTGGGTCCATTTGATATTCCTCCTGATTAGATAACGACGACTCATCTTGAACAACTTGTTCCTTGTTTGAATCAGATTCGGAAGATGACGCAATATCATGAACTAAGCATGTGATTTGTTCAAATACCTGAGACAGACCGTCAGTGTCATACACTGGGCCTGAATCATTAACTTGATGTTCTTGCATATTAGCCATCAGCATCACAGCAACATTAGCTTCCAAATCCTCTATGTCATCATCAGACTGAGCTGTAGCCATAAAACTGTTGTCCCTGTCATTGCTAGCATTTCCACGTGCTTCATCCTGAAGTGCAAGAAGTAGAGCCTCCTTGTGGTACTTGCTACCCTGAGTACGTGGTGACGGACATGCAGTAGCTACGTGACCAACCCCGTTGCAGTTATAACATCGAACAACCGTTTTCCCTGAATCATTGTTACCCTGTTCCACAATTTCAACCCTTTTCTGAGCAGCAGCAACATTGTTACGATACCCAGCATTAACCCTTTGACCACCACCATAATTACCCATATTCCTTCCTGACCCAAACCTTCCAGCATTACGGTTCTGCACTTCCACACGACCATCCTGAATAACAGCTTGATTCCTTGTGTTTGATGAAGAACGAAGTCGATTGTTGGACTTATTTGAGAACTTGCTAAATGCTTTAGCTATGAGAGCAATTCCTTGGTTCAGACTATTGAAGTCCTCATCATCTTCATCATAAGTGGAGTTAGAGTAGTACATCGAATCAGTGTTTTCATAAGATAGATTGTCGTGCTGATTGGGATCATATGAAACTAATTGCTGAGAAGATTGTGGTTGTTGGTAGGTGAGGTAATTCGTATCCTGAGCCAAACCCTGATGTGATTGTTGTGGAGTGAATTGTGATTGAGCCATAAGTGCTAAAGAGTTTGGTGTTGGAGAAGGTGACAAACTTGCACGAAGAGCACGATCTTTGTTAACTTCACTCTCATGATGCTTCAAGTAGTCAAACAACAAACCATATGTGGCATTGTGGAGATTCTTTGCTTGTCGAACAAATGTGACATACTTTTGCCAATCAGAACCAAGACAACTTAAGAACTTAGTGTTGATGGCAATTCTTGGAAGTTTCACATTGCTTCTGTCCAAATCATTGATGATAGTAAGACTCGAGTGATTCCCCTGATTCAATCATGAAGTTCTCATATTCGAGATAAAGCTTGGACTCCATGTCTTCTTGATTTAGTTCAGTACCTTCCATCAAGAGATGAATATGTTCCCACATTTCTTTTGCAGTTTTCTGAGCATCTACACTTCGAAAGATTGGATTGGGAATTCCTTGGCAGATGTAGCTCATTGCAAGTTCATTAGCTTCATGATGAAGTCTTTGTTCGCCAGTGAGTTGTGATTCAAGAATTGGGGTTACAGTCTCGGGTCTTGGTGGTGTAGCATTGGGATCACCCGGAACCGTTCTTGTTGGCCATTGGAATGGACCATCGAAGAGAACTTTCCGCATATACTTGCCATGAGGTTTCTTCAATTCAAGAAAACGAAGGAAACGGCTCGACCACTGAACATAGTTACCTGGCGTAAGCATTGGTGGTATGTCAAGAGATCCGGCTTCATGACGAGATTGTTGACTAGTGATAGCTTCACACATCTGATCGAACCAATGGGTTTGCTTAGGTTGTGGTAAAGTGGTTTGCATGTGCGGATGTAAGTACGGTTGCTGTTGTACTTGATGCATTAAGAGTTGATGTTGAGGGTACATGGACGGTTGTTGATACACTTGCTGAAACAGTTGAGGATGCGGTTGTTGTTGTGGATATTGTGATTGTTGTTGTTGTTGTTGATTGTAGAAGTAAAATGGAGGTCGAGACATTTTGATTGATTATGGTTCAATGGATCTTTAAAGGATAAAGTGTAGGTTGTTGTTGAAGATTAGTTGTGAGTGTCGAGACGAAAGCCCAAATTTACAAAATATTTCCTTACTCGCTAAGAGCCTTTGAAAACTCGCTAAAATAGCTTTGATACTCGCTAATAGGAGACACCTCGATACTCGCTAAAAGAAACATGAAACTCGCTAAGATAAATAACTGATACTCGCTAAGTTGAGGTTTGATACTCGCTAAGTTGATACTGATACTCGTTAGAAGAGAAGTGATACTCGCTAACTAAAGTTTGATACTCGCTAGCACAATTCCTTACTCGCTAAACGATAAGGAGAAAATGGCTTACTCGAGAGGAACAAGTTGATACTCGCTGACCAATTGTTCAAACTCGCTAGAAAACAAAGAAAACTCGCTGACCAAATGCCAAACTCGCTTAACCCTAATTTTTAAACTCGCTATAAGCCCAAACACACGTTCTGATCAAAATTTTTCTATTAAGAGAGTACCAAACTAACGAATACTAAATTCTAATGTAATACTAACCTTTAAATACTAATGAAATACCAACAAACCAAATATAACGAGTACAAAACCATTCAAACGAGACTAATAGTAACCCAAACTAATCTAAAACAACCTCTAATATCCCTAGGCGAATGATACCACTTGTTAGGTCACCATGTTATAGCATAAACAACCAAAGATACTTGAATGAATAAGAAACAAAAATGGAGAAGAAGAAGATAGAATAATATGGAAGGAACTCTAATATATTTGATATGATAAACTTTGTATTACTTGAGAACCAACAAGCCCTAATGAGGGCATACATATTGTTTAAATAGGAAGTCCAAGAGACACTAGAGGCTTCTACTATTTTACACTATTAGTCCTTGGACTTCCATATGTTGTCACATTACATAATAAACTTTCATATAAAAATGATTAAATGTAAAACATACTAAGTCTAATATAGCAACCTATTATAAACTAATGACCGACACTTTGATGACGTGAAACGTGTTCCTAACACTAATCTTTAATTTTTAGCAAGCAAACGTAAACATACTTTGTACAATTATTAATAAACGTGATAAAATACTTATTGCCACCTTTTGATGCGATTTTAAATCACATATGTCAGTGTGTATCATATCAATTGGTTCGGTTTTTTGTTCAACCGATTTGAAAAATGATCATATAAAGCCTTCAACATAAGTACATTTATATTTTGAATCAACATGGAAATTAGGTATGCAATTAAATTTAATCAAACGACACGCTAAATTAAAATTTACATGTACAAGTCGGCCATACCACACATTAGAAGACTCAATCAAGTAAGTAGCACTAGAATTCATTTTATTGCTATCATTCCTTAACAACCATTTCAATGTGCTTAAACATACCATTTAGGGCATATCCCTAACAAACATACATCTGATTCTTACGAATCTCCGAAACATACAAGACATTAGTCAAGTTAAGCTATTTCTTGGAAGTCATCTTTAGGATCACATCTCCCTCGCCCTTGATATCATCGGTTGCAAAGTTTCGCATGTACAACTTCTCTTTATTGACAACCCCCCCTGAAAGAATGAAACAAACATACACACATGACGGGTAACCCTAATATCAACCTACCGTTCTCTGTTGCTGGAACCTACCAGATTAACTTCAGTGGTCATGGCAATGATGTCAGACACCATAGTAATCATGTACACATCTTCATTCACCATGTTAGCCCGGCGAGGAGTCTCCTGCTTCGGTATTTTGCAGTTAGCAAAATGGTGATCCAGATGGTCGCAGTTGTAGCACAACCATTGGAATTTCTATTTCACAATTCCACCGTTAGGAGCAAGGTACTCTACCTTCCCTTTGCTCTTCTTGTCATTCTTTGTTTTGCCTTTGCCTTTTCCCTTGAAAGTAGACTTTGAAGATGACAGAGCATGCTTAGCCATATTTTCCTTCGTAGAATTAGGCGTATAAGTGTTTTTCTGATCTAGCTTGTTATCCTCTTGAGTAGGCAGACGAACAGCCAAGTCTTCAGCACTCATCTCCTTTCGTTTATGCTTCAGGTGGTTCTTAAATTCCTTCCAGCTAAGTAACTTTCCAATAATAACAACAACTTGAAAAGTCTCTAAAGTCATTCCCTCAACATGAATTTCTTGTAGCAAAACCTGCACATCTTGAACCTCATTGATTACATTCTTTGAATTAACCATCTTGCAATCCAAAAAAAGAGCTAACATGAATTTCTTTGTTCCAACATCTTCATTTTTGTACTTACGTTCCAAGGACTCCCCTAATTCTTTGGCAGTATTAGTCTTGCAGTACACGTTGTACATAGAATCCACCAAACCATTCAGGGACATAAGAAATTTGAATGTTTCCATGCTTCCACAACTTGAACAGCCGGTAAGTTAGAGGGTTCACCTTCTTTAGGAGGTTCTGCATAAGGTGCAGTCTCTTTTAAGAACCGTGCATAGTTCAACGTAGTGAGATGGAAGAACATCTTCTTCTGCCACCTCTTAAAATTCTGCCCCTTGAATTTTTCTGGTTTTTCAGCATGATTTGCAACCATGTAGTAACCGACGCACTTGTTAGATTCACAGTAGTCACAGGGTTTGAACTCAAAGAATCAGCGTTAATTTTCATTCTAAAAATTAAACACAAGCAGTTAATAAATTGTATAACAATCTGGCATCTAATAAATTCAGTCGTGATTTCTATAAGCTTGAATCGAATCTACATCAAACAAAACTCAATCTTGCTTTTAATGAATTTATGTTTAAACAAAACAAATAAATAACCAACTCAAAGATATCAGTTTTCATAGAAACTCTCATGGTGTCGATATAAAGTGATAAATAAACTGCTTTATCATTTGTAGATCTATTAATTAAAATTCTGTTATTTAAGAACTGATTTTCTTAAGAAGCACAAACTTGGTTTTGATAGAAAAAAAAATTGTATAAAATCTTAATATTATTACTCCAATTTTAATAACAAGCTTTTTAATTATGTTACACATAATCTGTTTTAAGATTTTAAGGAAACTGTTACACTTTCATTAATAAAATCAAATTACAATAAACAAATTAACTGTTAGGAATATAAGTGACGATCATTATCGAGTGTACGAGTATTGAAACGTTTGTAATAGTTTAGTTTTAGGCTAATTGGCTTGTTTTATGTTTGTAAACGGGTTTAGTCATGTAATGGACCTAAGTACAAATAGAAACCCATGTGAAAGCCCATTAGGCTTATTTCCTTATTCTTACATACAAAACACACTAAACCCTCATAAGTTGTGTGTGCAAGAGTTAGGAGAGCTAGGGTTTAGTGTGTGTGTTCTCTCTTTGTAGCCTCCTCCATCTTCACCATGTTTCTTTCTTTCTTCTTAATCTATTACCTTTCTTTTTCTTTCTCTCTATCTATGTTTATTTCTTGTTTATCATTACAATAACTTAATCTTTCGATCCTACATTAACAGTAAATAAAAATGGAAAATAAATACAAACAGAATGGGTAGAAGCAGAAGCGAGACTCTAATTAAAAGAAAGCAGTAAAATGTCGAGGCACGAGGCTTGTATTTAACACGAGCCCCTTAAAACAGATTCGTTGTATGTTTCCCAAAATACAACGGCCAAAGTAGATGAACTGCCGGACATGACAAACTTGCCTGAATGATCATGGAAATGATGGCGGGTTCTTGAACGAACATCTATATGGAGTGATCAATTTCTGTGTTTAAAACGAATGAGCAAGACTTGGTGAACAAGGCAGAATCATTGCTATATAAAACTGAATAACACAAGTTCAAATTTTTGGAGCTGCATTTTTGTTCGCAGGTCGCACAGTGATTTTGTGGGACAACAATCTTGTTTTCAGATTTTGTGCTCCAAGTGTTTCTCTTTAAGACACGCTATCTGTTTATATTAACACAATTTTGGGCACGCTATAGCTCGTTGCAAAGCTCTCTTCAAGAAGAACGCAAACCCACTAAGCCATACAAATATATATAACATATGCATACAGTTTCCAAAGTTTGCAAATAATCATTTTTGCAAAATATTTTCCTACAATTGTAACACGTATACTGCAAGTTTGCAACCACCATTTTACCTATTTTGATGATCAGCACATAATGAATATGATGCCGCAATGCTTGAAGAACGGATGTTAATTAAGCAATGTAAACTAATGTTGGGAAGTGCTCATATCATAATAAATAATTATATGACTAGAAATACGTGAACCTATGGGGTCACACACATATTCACAAAGGTATCATTATTTATTATGCATTTAATGTAAATATAGTAGTTATGTTATTTATATTAGTTAATTATATCACTATCGACTAACGGCCGTTAATTAATTCGTTAGACTAATTAATTAACCAACGGGCCACTGCTTTGAAAGTAATGGACTTAATAAATGGATTGAACCAAAAACAAATAGGAAGCCCATTTTGGTCCATATAGGGGCCGACCATAGGGTGCAAAAAGGAAGAGTTAAAACACTTGGTGGTTAAGGGTAACTACTAAGTATTATTATGGGATTAGGATACATTGTAATCTCATAACCTGGAAACAAATCAATGAATATCTCTCATTTCTCCGCTCCCAAAAAATGGTCGAACAAACACCCCTCTCTAGGGTTTTGGTTTTGTTTCTCTAAGCATGCCAAATGGTTGTGCAAAGAAAGATCGTGTGATATCAATGAACTAGCATTCGGTGATAAACAATGACGTGTTGTGTGGATATTCATAGAGGCAATCTCCTTTAATTGCTCTAAGGGTTTCGTGGGTTTTAATAGGGGAAACCAAGAGTTCGTGTTAAGATCCGTTCAATCAACCGATCACGCAATAAGAGGTGTTATAATTGTTATTATTTAGATTAATTATATGCATCATATAGATCTAATGTTTGGTGACCTTTTCCGCTGCTATTTAAATGTTTTTAAACAATTTATATGTTAATTCACCGACAACTAATTCAACGATTGGACATGTCACAAAATCATCATGTTAACAATTTTTAAAGGAATGAAAAGTTACGGTATGTTTGGCGAAATGGGTTGGAGTTGGGACTGGGACTGGAGCTGGAGCTAGAGTTGGGGCTGAGGTTGGAGCTTATATTTTTATAAAGAAATTTGGTAGGTTTTTTTGGGGAGCTGTTAGCTTTTTGTTACAAAAATAATCTCCTTTAAAATAAATAGCTTCGTTTAGATACATTAGCTTAAAGCTTTTATTTCAAACAAATAGCTCCCAAATGAAAAGTTGATTCATGAATCTTTTTAAACATTTTGGAGCTGTTAAAACTTTAAATTACTGATATACCCTCCAAACATTTGTTTATAATTATATATCTCATTTTATGTAATTTTACATCTTATAATTACATTTAACAGGTAACTTACCAAACACTTTTATTGAAAAAAAGATACAGCTTGTAGCTCATTTTAACAGTTTTGCCATTTACAGCTTACAGCTTACAGTTTACAGCATACAGCTTACAACTAGTTTTGCCAAACATAACCCAAATTAAATTCAGATATATTTTCAGCTTTTGCATGATAATTAATTATATTTTAAAGGTAATTAAGTAATTTGACTAATTATAAGCCTTCATAAGCCCATTTCAATGGACTTGAGCTTATGAAGACTTATGACTTATAAAAGATTCTATAAACTTATATGACAAATAAAACTTATTTTATAAGCTAGCTTATCTGAAAAGCTTAAGACCCTGTAAGCTTTTATAAGCCTAGTGGCAAACAAGGCCTTAGTTGCACAACAGGAATAGAACGTACAAATATCCAAACATCTGTCATTTTCATTCTTATAACTTTTTTGAAAGAGCGTTAACAAGTGTAACTTTGTAACTCAGGAATCCCTTCGGATAACAATTCAATACTAATAATCAAGTGTTTTTGTTCCTTTAATCAGCCCTCACCCAAGACTAGGGGTGGAAACGAGCCGAGCCGCTCGTGAAAAGCTCGGGATCGGATCGGTAAATAAGCTCGAGACGAGCCGAGCCTAAACGAGCTCGAGCCCGAGCTCGAGCCTATTTGGGCTCGATTTAGATAATCGAGCTCGAGCCCCGAGCTCTATACCATAAAAAGCTCGAGTAGTGCTGCGAGCCTTAAACGAGCTAGAAATATATATCGAATATATATTTATACGTATGAAAACGAGCTTAAAAAGTGTAAAACGGAGCTCGATCCTTATGTATTAACCGAGCCGAGCTCTATTTGAACTTGTTTCTTTAACACATTCATATAAGATAGTCAGCCTCGAGCTTGTGAAAATGTTTCACGAGCCGAGCTCGAGCTCAAAATAATAAGGCTCGAAACGAGCTCGGCCCGAGCTCGAGCTTTATATATAATAAAGCCGAGCTCGAGCTCGGCGAGCTCGGGGCTCGGCTCCGTCGTTTCCCCCCTTACCAAGACCAACAACCACACTCAAGCATAAAAAAGAACGAACTATTTCTTAATAGGCAGTATTATTTATAGAAGTCTTGGAATCGCAATTATTGTTTTACAACTCAATCAAGCCTCTTA
>LBNU01021636.1:0-10812 GCA_014162995.1 Artemisia annua | reverse complement strand
TTTTTTTTTTTTTTTTTTTTTTTTTTTTTTTTTTTTTTTTTTTTTTTTTTTTTTTTTTTTTTTTTTTTTTTTTTTTTTTTTTTTTTTTTTTTTTTCGCGTGTCAATTAGGAGTTGTATTCGGTTAAACTTCAATTGCCAAATTAACAAGTCAAACATACAAATGTAACCTCGAGAACTTAGACGCTCAATGATAATCACCTTAGGGGTGGACCTAGGGGTTTCCGGGGTTCACGGAAACCTGACGGATGTAATTTGTAGAGTAGTGTACATTTTCATAAAAATTCTCGATTTTTCAAAATGAACTCGGATCCAAAATTGTCACCTAAATATTACTTAGTCCACTAATATGTCAAATAAAAAATAATTTTTATTTCCTTTATACTCAAATCTTTTTTCTCTTTTTTGGCACATGATGACTTAGTGTTTTGGTCCACCAATTCACTTGTCATCTTGTAAAAAGATGTTGAGTTTGATCTATCTAGGTACTATTAGTCTCAGTTCAACAATAAAATGATTGTTCGAAGTATCTTGAACATAATTAAGTGTGCTTAACTAATTAAGCTATGCGCTAAATGATAAGAATATTGGATACAAATCTAATGAGATATAGAGCATGTTAGGGCGACCGTAACTGACGGATGAACTTTTGTCATCACCTTTCTTAATTCAATTGAATAAGCCATTGATCACATGGGAGGATGATACAAGTAAAAGCATCATTTACCAACCTCAAGCTATAATAATATAATAGAAACTAATTAACTAACATATGTACTATAGTACAAGTAACAAGTGTATAACATATTATAGAGAGAAAGAAAATGATTTATATATGAAAATTTACATCCTTGATGTCACTTTCTATGAGATTTTAGAGTAGGGGACCCAAGGAATATGGGGTGTGTTTGAAAGAAACCCCGTACCTCACAATGCAGATGCCATTTGCTGAATGTTTTAACTGTATATGATGCTTGAAATCTTCTCTTTGAATGCCCATTATTAGAGCATCCACAATGGCTCAAGTGGTGAAAAGCTTTTTACTATTCTAAGAAGTCTTTTTAATGAGTATTTGCCATTGCAACCAAGGCTTTTTGAAAAGCTTTTCAACAAAGACTTGGTAAAGCTCAAGTCTTTGCTCCAAGCTTTAGCCACTAAATGCTTTATGCATTAAATGCATTAAATGCATCAAGTCTTAAAGACTTTTACCATTGCTCATGCTCTTAGTGTTGTGCATACATTACGAATACCTAATACCGAATCCATTTCTATTTCTACCATATATAATGTATGGATATACGGCGACAGCAGTATAAAACATCGCAAAAAATGTTATGATATCTTGAATTCTTGATGCAACATCAGTATGAACAAGTCAAAAGTAGCATTAAACATAGTAACATACTATATGGAGTTGAATAAGTCACACTCCATTTAAAATTCAAAAGTAGTTCTATCTTGAGTACTAGTTAAATATCGCCAAATTAATATTTGGTAGTAGGTATTTTTGCTTCAATCAGCTCATTAACGCATTTTGATGTTCACTTGAGTTTTGCTAACTGTTCTCGAAAGGTAGGGGTGGAAACGAGCCGAGCCGCTCGTGAAAAGCTCGGGATCGGATCGGTAAAAAGCTCGAACGAGCCGAGCCTAAACGAGCTCGAGCCCGAGCTCGAGCCTAAGTTTGGGCTCATTTAATAATCGAGCTCGAGCCCGAGCTCTATACAAAAAGCTCGAGTAGGCTCGCGAGCCTAAACGAGCCCTAGAAATATATACGTATATATATTATTTATACGTATAAACGAGCTTAAAAGTAGTAAACGAGCTCGAGCCTTATGTAATTAACGAGCCGAGCTCTATTTGAACTTTGTTTTCTTTAACACATCATATAAATTAGTCGAGCTCGAGCTTGTGAAAATTTTCACGAGCCGAGCTCGAGCTCAAAATATAAGGCTCGAAACGAGCTCGAGCCCGAGCTCGAGCTTTATATATATAAACGAGCCGAGCTCGAGCTCTGGCGAGCTCGGGCTCGGCTCGGCTCGTTTCCACCCCTACCCAAGACCAACAACCACCTCAAGCATAAAAAAAGAACGACTATTTCTTAATAGGAGTATTAGTTTAATTAAAGTCTTGGAATCTCAATTATTGTTTTACAACTCAATCAAAGCCCTTCTTTTTAAAATAGTATATAAAATTCGAAATCCCATGTTAATTAACATAAAAACCTGAAAGTTGAGTTGTAAAGTATGTTTTTAAATACTGTTTTATCCAAGTGGCTAGTCTAACAAATAAAAAAGTAAATTAGTGCCACATTAAGCAATCGTTCATGTTCAAAAATCGCATGCTACCTCCTAGAGTTGTTTAAAGTAACGTAGGCACTATTGAAAATCAATCACCATAGCTCTTTTAGATTTATATGAGTCGGCATCTTGAAAAATGATTGAGATGTTTAAAAATATAACTAAGCTTATGTCTAAATCAGCATAAAAATAATTTATCGATTTGTAAAAAACTAGTTCATTCTACTGTCACCAACATGATGCTCTTGTTATTTTACTTGTCTTGCAACGTTAATGGCTTCATATAATTTAGGAACTTACAACAATTAGATGTTCCTTTATAATTGAAGCTTGATGTTTTCTTATAATACATGCATGAGCGTCGCTAAAAGTCTTCAATAAACGCGAAAACTGAAATAAAACTCGCTATATACACATTTCGCATCGCCATAGTTTCTTTTATTGGCGTGTAAAATATCATCAATAAAACTTGCAACGAGCTAGAAAAAGCAAATGGCCAAGCACCTAAAGCAACTCCATTATTGACAAACAATGCCAAGACATGCAACACCTAGATAACACCTAAATAAATCCCATGATAAATTCAACAGAACTGATTGAAAAGGAAAAGTGATCATGCTTAATCACTTATAGCTTCAGTGGTCCATAGCGACTCAATTACTATAATGCATATGAACTCAAATACTTCATATGACTACAAGCATTTCCTAAAATAAAGTTTTTTACCATTCAAAAAAAGCAAAAGAAAGAAGTTGTTTAGCCGTCAAAATAAGACTATCATATAGTACTAAAAAAATGTTTATTTCAATTGATTTTGAGAAGTATATTATCTAGAATACGAGTTATAACTTATAAGACTTGAAATTGGTGGAGGGTCTTATTGTCTAAAATGTTATGGAATTACAATTTTTTACCACCATCATGAACATAAACAGAAAAACCACAAATAATAAAAATAATGATAGATAATGAATTTTAACATTGGCGTGCAGTTACATGGACAGAAAGAAAAAAGTGTTCGATATCATAAGCTTGGTGGTGGCTGCCGATGACTCGAAATCATATCACCGGTGGCTCCAGAATTTGAGCCGGAGCCACCGGATAAAAGTTGAGCTAAAGCAGCCATAGCTTTAACTTGCATCTCAAGTGCAGCTATATAATCACTTGCTTCTTCCAATACAACGGGTAACGATTGTTTCCTACAACCAGGAACTAATCGTCCTAAAACGCGTGTTTTCCTTTGTACAGCCGGTAAATTCTTCGTCTTAAGCCTTAGAATACTAACTCGCGGTTTTTTTATTCGGCTATTACTTGTTGGTGTAACAATACTCCCTTTTTGCCTTCTGTTCTTTTTCATAAACTTAAGTTTAAGTTTATTTGTAAGAATTGCTCGGCTCCATCGAGTCCTTCCTTTAGCTGTTACAGCTAGGACTCGATCAGCTGCTTCGCGGACTGCACGTCCGCGATGTGGCGCTGACTTCAGCGCCACCCCTGAGCTGATCCGGACGTGACGAAGAGCTTGTAATAGTTTTGAGCTGTATACTTGTTGTTGAGTTTCTGATTTCCATTGTGTAATCTCATCTTTATTTTTTGCTATATCATTATTGCTTTTGATTTTCTTCTTTTTCCTTCTTTTCGACGAATCACGTACTCGTTCGATATTGTTTGATATCGGATCCGAAGATGAAGCCATCATCAACAAAAATAGTTTGATTCAGTACCTGAATATTCATATCAATCATCTTAGATATTAGATATAAGAATATATGATTTGAATCATTATAAACTTTAGCACGCAACAATCTTGTTACATTAATATGGATTGCTTGAAATATGATAAATCACAGATACTTCATCTATGATTTTCGATAAAGTGTCTGAGATTACTTATATAATACAAAACAATACAACAACAACAACAACAACAAATCAATCACGCCAGAACAGGTATAAGAGAGGTGACACGTAGACACATCATACCATTACCTTGAGATAAACCCGAAATATGATACAAAACAAGCAACTAGCTAAAACATAAATGTTGTAAGATATCATCAAATAATGAGGAGTAATAGATAGATACCTTAAAGATATATGAATTTGGAGATGCAACTCGATATGAATATCAACAAATAAATGAATTTGTGTGTTTGTGTGATAAATGAGGCACGCCTTGGCCCGTTCTCTATCATGGTTTCTTTTTAAAGCTCTTAGCTTTTGTAATATTTCGTTTTAAACCTTTTAGTTTTGTTATTTTGTATATCAAGTCCTTTAAGTTTTTAATGTCTTTATCATTGACGTTTTTGTTTTTGAAAAGCAAACTTACACACACAACCATTAATATACAAGGCCGTCTTTAGGGAAGTGGAAGCGGTGCTATTGCACAAGGCTACTACTTGATGAAGGTCACAAAATTTCATGCACTTCTTTTATATATACACAATTTGATGCTTAATTTTAATTAGTTCGTGCACTACTAATGCATGTTTATCTTGTGTGTGTATGTGTTTAAGTGCCTCCTTTGTCCTGATGGTAAGGGGCTATTGAAATCAATGAAACGGCTCTAATTATATATACAAATTCTCGCACAACTACAATAATCTCATTTTCATTTATAGCACGACTTGAACGCATAACTTTTTAGCTGTATGCATAACAGTCTCACGAATACTGCTAAACTAAAAACACATTGGTTTATCATTTACGTGGTAAAGACATGGAACACATCGATCACTACGTTATCACGCAATACATATTGGCCATCGTTGTTGTACCTTGTTTAAAAGTAAGGAATGCCGAATATGCCCCTCTATAAATGAAATCACGCATTCATGCCCACATTTTTTCAAGAAAAAGTTTGTAATCTTGGACCAACGTTATCAATCGTATGTCAGGAGTAAAAAGATTCTACTTCTAGTCAATTTAAAAAAACAAAAGGCATGTTGCATGTTTTTGTTTTGTGTCCCATCATTCTCATTTTGTACTATTACTTTAATTTAAAACATGTTACTTATGGCCCCAAACATGTAAGAAAAACTATTACTCTTTTACTCTTTAGTGGTTTTTCACACAAAAAAACCGTTGCTCTTTAGCTATTATTGCATAGAATGCAATGAACATGTTACACTTTTTCAAAACATGTTACATTTTATATTTTATCCAAACATTAATTCAAAACATGTTACATTTTCTCAAGAAAAAGTTTGTAATCTTGGACCTACACCTCCCCTGCTACCTCAGTTTCTTTCTCCTATATTTTCATGACTAACTTAGTGTAATAAGAAAACCGAAAATACCAACAAAAAATACCCTAAAAAACAAATCATAAAACACTCACACACACAAACCTTCTCAACAAGTCGGTCAGTTAGCCGACCCTCTTCTTCATTTTTTTCATCGTGCGACACGTCCCTAGTGGCCTGGTGTAATAAGGGCGATGCGTAAGGAAAGGCGACCGACCGACAGTTGCCCCCTTATTTTGCCTAGCCTTAGGCCCAACATCACATTTTTTTTTGTCTTTTTTTTTAATTCACTTTTTTCCTTCGCTTTCATACGTTTTCGTCTGTTTTCATACGTTTTTGTCTGTTTTCATACGTTTTCGTCTGTTTTCATCTGTTTTCGTCCGTTTTCATACGTTTTCGCCCGTTCTCACACGTTTTTGCCCATTTGCTTACATTTTCGTCCGTTTTCTTACATTTTGTCCATTATTCATACGCTTTCCTCCATTTTTGTCCGTTTCATACGTGTTTTTACGCTTTCATCCATTTTCGTCTGTTTTCTTACGTTTTCATACGTTTTGGTCCATTTTTAAATGTTTTTGGCCGTTTTCAGACATTTTCATACGTTTTTGAATATCACAAGCGATATTCTATGATATTCAGAATATCACAAGTGATATTCTGAATATCACAAGTGATTTTCAACTAATGTTTTGTAACATGAAAATCACAATTGATATTCAGAATATCACAAGTGATATTTCAAAAAATACAAGTGATATTCAGAATATCAATATTCTGAATATCAATTGTGATTTTCATGTTACAAAACATTAGTTGAAAATCACAAGTGATATTCAGAATATCACTTTGTGATATTTGATATTCTGAATATCACTTGCGATATTCTGAAATGTATGAAAACGGACGAAAATGTAAGAAAATGGATGAATACGTATGAAAACGGACGAAAACGTATGAAAGCGTCAACACACGTCTGAAAACGAACGAAAACATATGAAAAATGGATGAAAACGAAGGAAAACGGATGAAAACAGACGAAAACGTAAGAAAACGGACGAAAACAGGCAAAAACTTAAGAAAACGGATGAAAACATTTGAAAACGGATGAAAACGTATGAAAACGGACGAAAACGTATGACAACAGACGAAAACGTATAAAAACAGACGAAAACGTATGGAAAAAAAGTGAATTAAAAAAAACGTGAATTAAAAAAAAGGACATAAAAATGTGAATAAATAAGGGAAAAAAAAAAACGTGTACTTAGGTTGACATATTAAATTTTAGGCCAATCCCCACCATTAGATCAAACTAGATGGATGGTAGGGATTTATCCCTTGGTAAGCACCAAAATAAGAGTAAGCAAAAGAAAATTTCTCAATATTTCACATATATCGAGTTTACAAAAAAATGTTATATATAAGGAGTAAAATCAAGAAACTATCATTGCATATAATCTAGTTCATTCTTTTTAAAAAAAAAAAAAAAAAAAAAAATAGCTAAATTCAAAAAAGGCGTCATGTTTCGCGCCTTAGTGTACCTTTTCAAGCTTCATCTCACACTATGCCTAGAGTCGATGTCTTGATCTATTTAGTAACGTGGAAATCACGCCTCACGCTTTGGCGGTGCTTAGCGTCGCCCTGACACGTCTTTTAGAACCATGGTATATCCCGTATATAGTGAGCTTGTTACATTTTGCTTTTCTTAAATAATAAAAATAAACAATAGGCAATAAACAATAAATACAATGAAGAAAAAATGAAGAAAATATAAGTACATGGGTTAACAGTGTGACTCGTGTGAAATATGATGATGAATGAAAAATGCAAACCGCAAAGAATTACACGTATTATCAAGTATCAGAAAGTATAGATGGGAAACATGGAAACAAAATAAAGTATGAGTATCAACAATGTAAATATACATAAAAGGTATGTATGTGGTGGGGCAATAAAAGACAAAAGAAATGGGCCTAAAATAGAAGGTTAATAAGAGCCCACAAATAATGAACATGTTTTTGGATGATGACAGGCATGTGATGGCATCCACTAACATATAGTTTATAGTTAAACCGAAATATTAACTGTTTTGATTTTTAATAACAATTTCAATATTTATTTGTTATCAAGATAATATATAGATCGATATATGGTAGTATAAGATTCGTACTTTTTATTTGTATGCATGGTTTTCATGCCTGATGTACAAACTAGGAACAGCCGAGGATTCGTACATTCTGAAAAACTATTGACCAAATGATAACATTTTCTAAAATATTGCCAAATATGTATACCTTGTAATATATTTTTTTTTCACTAATAAGTGGCCATCAACATCGTTACCTTCATTTTTTTCCCCACCATGCGTGAAGATGGAGATTGTGTAAAAATGGAGACCACGTGTGTGTGTTTACCTGCTTAGTACGTACGTCCGTCGTCCGGTCATTTTATGTAGATCATTTCCTTGTTCCCTACCATTAGAATTAAATCTATCCTCAAGTTCCATAGTTCATGTTAAGTAGATCACTTTATAAAATAAATTTACGTATTATATTTAGAATTTAGTTTTATCTAAAAGTTGGATGTACAGACACTGATTTATGCGACTATGATCAGGGCCGTCCCATGAATTTATGAAATTTTTGAGGGCCCTGTACGAAATTAAATTATGAGGCCCTTCGATAAGGAATGCTATATATAAAGTGTCACCATTTATAAGATATAATGCAATTAGTTAGTTAAATGTTCTAACATATTACTTATTTAATATACTTTCTCATCTAAATAGTTTTTTCTTTGTGAAAAATATGCGTACACATGCATATAATTATTAACGGGACAAATTTTGAGGCCCTTAAAAATTTGGGGGCCCTGTGCGGTCGCTCACCTTGCACACCCTCAAAGCCGGCCTGACTATGATGGAGATATACCTTCACTATAGAATTATCAAACTATATGTCACACCCCGCCGGAGGCGGAAACGCGAGGTGCAACATAATCAACATATACATCGCACAAGAGGATATAGAAAATACCATAATTTACATTAAAGAAAGTATATCATTACAACATTGTTTAGCCGACATCGGCAATTTAAGGACAAAGTTTAGTTCCCAAAAGATAGCTTGAAATCCATAATGATGTAGTAGTGACGCGTGAAAACTTCATTATGCAAGAAAAAACATGAAGAAAATACTTACTGACGATCCCTGAAATGCATGAGAGAAAACGGGTCAACTATGAAATAGTTGGGTGAGTACACACGGTTTTAGTAATATAAACGACTCTAAGATGTCAAAGTTTTCGGTCTTACTAATAGTCCACAAAGCAAAGGCATTGTAAATCCACCCTCAGTTCCAAGCCTCCGGCCATACAAACTTGCAACCTGTGTGTTCACAGAGAAACCCATTGCAATAAAGTATGTACGTTCGGTAGGTCAAGTACTATGTCAATATAGTTCACAATAAGGGCACATAGTACATAATTAAATCAAGGCCGCTCCGAACAAGGAGAACTGAAGCACTCTGCCACTAGACAAAGAATTATTGTCACTGCCGCCGTTTGGCGAAGATTATTAGTCACTCCACCATGGCGAGAATTATTAAGGATGCTCTGAACAGAAGAGGACTTTATAGTGTTCTCCGACAAAGGAGACTTAAGTCTTAGCACATACAGTACAATAAGTCCACAAAGTTCAAGTCAAAGGTTCAAAATAGTCAAGGGTTCAAATGAATGGTGTTCGTAATATAGCAAAAAGTTTGTTTGAGTACGTTGTTGCTTACGAGCATAAATAGTGAAGCATTAGTCATTTAAGTTCATTTAAGAGAAGCATATTAGTTCATGCATCCACCCAAAAACGATTATAGTTTAGAAAAGGGGTTCGATGAATACTCCACTTGATATGATGAAACAAGAAATAGAGAATATGAATGGAAGCGAGGCTCGGTCTCTAACCGCGACCTATTGAACGATATGATTTACTTTTAGATGAGAAGTGATGTAGTGATGTACATGCACATGATATCTATAACCATCGTACTTAGAAATAAAATGTTATCGTTGAAATTCAATGGTTTAAAGTCGTGAAGACTTATGGAACACTTTATGCGTATATATGTAGTAACGACGCCATACGATAGTAGTGAGTGAAAAAGTTAAGAAAATATAGTTTTACGCAAAACTTGTGATATTTCACCAAGTGTCAAAAGTGGACCAGGGTGCCATGTAAAACCAGTAGTAAAACAGTGAATATTAAAGTTTTAGGGAGCAAACCTCAGTATTTTAGGAAGCTTGAGCATAAGCTAAAAAGTCTCAGAAGTGAAGTCTGGTCTGAAAGGTCTTAATCATAAAGTAAAATAGCCATGTTAGGGTTTGGGCTGTTTTTGGCAGTTTCTGGGTGGTTTTTTTGGTAAACTTTGAGGAGGTCAAGTTTACATCATTTTTAATCCCGTTTGACTAATAATTGGACTTTTTGAAAACTAGGCCAGGAAGAACTAACTTTTTGTTCCTTGATGTAAATTTTCCAGAACGGTTATGTATGAGAAACTGGGCTCGAAACATTGGTTATCTGGCGAACTGGTTAACAACTTGAAAAATTTCTAAGTGGTTGGTGCTTGGGTGAAAATGTATTTTATACGTTAAGGTTGAAACGGCGTATATCTTGGTCGTTTTAAGTCCGTTTTCAAGTTCTTTATATCCCCGGTCTCGGGGTTTCAGTGAACTAGTGTATTTTTTTAAGGTTCCGGGGTTGTCTTGGTTAGTTTAACGCTCGTTTTTCCGTCGATTGTGGGTTAAAAGCCCACATTTTCTTAAAAAATGGTTTTTCGTCGTCTAACTAAGAAAAAAAATCAATCTTCTTCGTTATTCACCGTTTTATCCGTTGTTCGTCCATAGTTTCGGTCTCGGAATGTATTTTCTAAATCTTTGGTCCAAAGTTACCCAAAACCCCTGAGTTTCCCACGTTTGCCAATAAAGGGACAGCAACATTTTGAAAGTGTCAAAAACATGTTTTCCTAGTTTCTAACTTGTACAGAAAACCATACAAACACAACCATCATCCCATAAACTACCATAGCACCCTTCCTTAGGTGTCCATGGGGTCCCTAGAACAACACCACCGTTGGTGGATTCATGAGGAGTGTTATATAAATTATAGATCTAGTGTTTATGATGAAAATGATTAAAGTGTATAGATACTTGTATTTTGCATGATCATCACTAATTAACTTGAAAAAAAAAATAAAATGAAAGTATGAAAAGATTAGAAAGATGTTCTTGA
>LBNU01021630.1:0-23575 GCA_014162995.1 Artemisia annua | reverse complement strand
AACTCTTTATATGTCTATCGATCATTTGTGTGTGTTTTTTTTCCCAAATAAAAAGTGGCAAGTGTGCTACCACATGTTCAATTATATGGTTAAAATAGCTACCAAGCAATGGAAAGTTGATTGTTATTTGGTAGCTATTTTTCGCCATTTTCCCTGATCATGATATCTTTGTATTTTTCACGCCTGTTTCCAAGTTATATTGTGGTGTAAGAGAGCAGATTCAAGCTTGAGCTTGTGCTCTATTTGATGACTTAGTCATAGCTTGAGCTAGGCTAGACAATCAGGTTTAACTTGAGCTGATTTTACAACCGTAGCCTGTAGGCTATGTTCAAGCTCAATTTGATGACTTTAGATATGCTCGAGCTCGGTTCAAGTATGTGTATAAGTTTAGAACGATATAATTCATCACTAACATGATGTTTGGGATCAAGTCGGTAAAATCTAGAAAAAAACCGAGCTTTAACAAGCTTGAGCCTTTTGGGGGCTCATTTAATAAACGAGCTCGAGCACGAGCTTCATAGCAAAACTCGATTAAGCTCATGCATATTTATACATGTCAATATAATTCGTATACATATGTATTATTGTATATGTACTTAACAAGCCAAGTTTGAGTCGAGCATTATCTCATTTAGAACTACCAAAAGCCTCTTGACCCAGCAGTATGTGAGTGGCCCATCAACATAAAGGTTGTGGGTTCAAGTCTCGTTCGGGACATGTGAGATAGAATTTGTGAGATAAGTGGTATATGTTGTAAAATTTGTTCTAAAAAAATATCTCATTTAGAACTATCATAAAAAAGAGTCGAGCTTGTAAAACACGTAAGGAGCTACGCTCGAAACGAACTTGAGCTCGAGCCTATAAACTTGGATGATCCGAGCTCAAGCTTTGACGGGCTCGGATTCGGCTTGTCTCGTTTCCATCCCTACAATAACATCAGTTGTGTGGTGTATTCCTTTTTATACGTATGCAACTACAACGAGGCATAAGAGCTCAAGCTATCTCCAATACTATAAACTCGCGCTCGCTCGGTTGCGGCCATGTATCCAGCTATCCAAAGGTGGATACCATATTTCTCCAACTTAGGTATCAGATACAATATGTCACATTTTAGCATAATTCCAAATGATGTAGACACAAGATATGTGATACATACAGAAAACCAGTCATATTTGAAGAAGCTATATATACATACAATGAATAATTTTGTCAAGATAATGCAATGAATGAAAACATTATTGACACAGTAGTAGACTTGTCTAGCTGTCTATCAGACAAAAATGAATCAGATCGGTTGATGAGCATGAGCTAATCTGATCAAAATTCATTATCATCCAACCCATTACCAAAGAGTTTGCGACCTAGCTAGTTCAGATACATTGATCATAAACTCAACGCTTACGTAAGGCTAGTTCTAACAATCAATATTTCCATTTGTTAAACTGCTTAACGACAGTCCAGTTCACTTAAAAGCAATTGCTGTACTTTAAACTCTGCGCTAAATTTAACCAGTTAAAGAGAATGTAATTCTTTTGCTAGAGGAAAGTCACGGATCATGCAGCAAAAACCAACTCGCAAACAAAAAACGGAGCTACAAAAGAGTTCAACCATGTCAAATCGTTATGGTGTGCCCACTTCGCCTTTTCAGAAAGCGACCACATGGAACAACCACCCATTTTTATTTGTACTTATCCTTGGACCATGGTATGAAACATTTTCAGCCTTACAAGTTCCTACGGTGCGATGAAACTTTACTTCCCACATGTCATAACCAAACTTCAAGCATATTTTGACTAGTAGTGTGTGTTAGGGGGTGTTTGGATATTTTATATTGAGGGCGTAAAGGTTTATTTGAATTTTGAAATCTTATAATCCCACTGTTTTTGCTTATGAGCTTATCATGTTGAGCTTATGGACTCAAAATAAGCCATAAGCTCAACTTGATAACCCCATAAACAAAAAAAAGTGAGCTTAGGGTGCATTTCCAATTTCAAATAAACTCATAATCCCTCAAAATAAGCTAATCAAACCACCTTGTTAAAACATACTCTTCATATACTAATCAAACTTTGAGAGTATTGATTCCCCTAAGTAACCNAAACATATTCACCCTAACTTCTAATCTTTTCGAACCCGCCTCATAATTAATCCAAGTTTGCATTTTGACACTAGCATTAACCACCAAGTCAACAGAAGACATATTCATAACCTTAGCAGACATAAACCCTAGATGATCCTCAAACTCAACACTTAAAGACCTAAACTTTTTGCTACCCAAGACCCCAAATGACCCATTTAAAGGATACCCAACTGGAAACATACCAAAAGCTAAAGTATTCCCATATGAAACATTGAAACTAAAGTAAGTGGAAAAAGATACCAGTTTCTTGGGTGTTCCTCCATAAATCTTGATGGGCTTTTTGTAAATCACACTTCCAACACCTTTTCTCAAAGAACTGAGCTCTAATGAGGTAGTATTCTTGATGAGCTTAGCATCTCCATAAAGAGTGATTAAAGATGGGTTTTGAGCAAGGTTGAATGAGTCTGCAAAGAGGGTTTTGAAGAAGAAGGTTAAGAAAACAAGGGAAATGAAGGATCTTGACATGATGGGTTGATTTAGTAGGAAGAAGAACAAGAACAAGACATGAAAATGAAAAAGAAGGGTATTTGAGAAGGAAGATTTTTGGGTTTACTAAAAAAAAGGATTGGAGGAGTTGGAGGATGTGAGAAATAAATGTGAGGCTAGTGGTGTTTCTGAAACACTCTCTGACTGTCACTTCTTTTGCTACACTGTTTGACTGCTTGGTTGGCTACTTTGTGTTTGCTTTTACATTTAACACTCTTTGGTTTATCTTGTCTTTCCATTTGACTACCTTCTACTTCTTGTGTTATCCATTTTGTTACAAATTTTGTACAAGAAATTATATTTTTGTTACTTTGTATCTATACTCGTCTTTTTACAACATCATTCCAGTGGAGGTCTAAATCGGCGGATAAACCCGTACACTTTTTTGGTGTTGGCTGACTTTTTTAAAAACCAGCCCAGTCAATGTTTAGCTGTTTCCTGCAAACAAGAGAGAGTTGTGATTAAACCTATGACTTATTTCTCCAAAACTCATCCCTTTTCTAGCACTACAAGAACATTTGCGCTAGAAGAATAGGCACCCGAAGATTGGCCTCAAAGTTGCCGCATGTGGGATTTGAATTTGAGACTTCTACTAGAGAATTCTAAACCCCCACCACTAGGCTTGTACCTGTGAGGTTAAACGTCAAAAAATCATGATTTAAACGAAGAAACATAATTTATTAGAAAAAACGTGTCATATACATGTGTATAAAGATAAGTAAAACTATAAATACATAAAAATCATTTTAATGGTTTTATGGTTGTGAAGGATCATAGAAAGGAATGATTTATAAGATTTTAAAGTATTGAATGTTAGGTTTTAGTGTGTGATGAGAGGCAATTTGAGTTTTGAGTGGGGAGCATTTAAAAAAAAGCTCAAAATTAATGAAAAATTACAATAAAATCACATCTTTTTTGTTTAGCCATGGAGAGCACCGCCCTCCCCCCAATACAATAAACCTACATCCACCCTGCCACTAATATAAAATTGTTCTTTGCGTAAATGGAGCCTTCATCTCTCACACACCATCGACTAGATTTTAACGGTTGCATGCCATTAGATATGTAGTTAAGCTCACGTTATGTTGAGATTGACTAAAAATGATGACATTAAAAACTATTAATGTAGGTGTTCCAGCTTGGGGTTAGTTTTACCATCTTATTTAGTTGCATCAAACAAAAATTTATCTAATAATTTTTTTAAAAAAAAAATTAAAGACAAGTATAATTGAAGAGTTAAGGTTTTTCTTCATATTTGTTGCCAAATCTTTAGTTACATTTCAATATAGTTAGGAACATTATTCATTAGCAATGCTGTAGTCAACAACTGCAACTTATAAATATGCTGTAGTTTTTTTTACACATTTTGGGCTAAATAGGTAAAAAGGGTAAAGGTAGAGTATATAACAGTAGTTACACTATACATGTGGGGGTAGAGTGAAATATCCAATATTTAATTAGTTTTATCTTCTTTTCCCACAAGAGTTGGTTTCCCTAAAGACAGCTGTCATAGGATGATATTTTCTTTATGTTTTGCCCCTTTACTTTTCCTAATTACATGCTTTTACCATGTGTTGTACCAATTTTTTATAAAGCCCTATACACATAGACATACAAGATAACTTATTGTATCTTTAAAGTTTCATAAATATATATCAAAACTTTGTTCCCAAAGCCAAGAGTCGCGGGGCCAGCAAATTTTGGTTGAGAGGGTACATTTTAATAAATATTAGAAACTATACTGTAAATTGATACTTAAGAGAGAAATTACAAAAAAGCCAAATATTTTCGAAAATTTACATTACAATTCTTTCACTAGGGGACACTTGCCCCTTGTAACCCCGTTTATCTCCGCCCATGGCTAAGACCCCAACATACTTACAAGTCAAGCTTTACATGTGTAGCAGTTAGAGCTATGCTTTTGTTTATCTTAGATGATACTTTCAATATATGATTTTTTGTATTCTTGTGTCGCTTTTTTTCAAGTCTTAGAAAACAGGAAACGATGCTTGAGTTGTCTTCCCTCTTCCACAAATTGTAAATGCTACAACTTTGATATGAGCCTATGAGGTGTTTTATTTATATTATGCTAAATAAGGCCTTAACCTAAAACAAGGCAAATACCAAGGGTTTAATATGTAAGATTAAGCAAAAGAGATTCTTCTTCTGACATATTTATTTTAGTATTATTTTATCCGACAAGGGAATGGGATGGAATCTCCTTTTCACCGTTATTCTTGGTTTTTAGGTCGAGTATCAAGCACGAGTTGAGTTAGTTCGTTGATTAGCACATATGTAAATGTGCGATGTCTTTGACATAACCATTAGGTCAATAATTATCATTTGAGCCTTTAGATACTTATACAATTTTGACATTAATATAAATATTTTTCTACTCCAAATAGTAAGACTTGTGTTAAGATTTGAGTCAAATGAAATAGTAGATCAGTTTGTAAATATTAAATCCAAGACAAGTAGAATATAGTTTAAAAAGGGCTGGGTAATAAAATAGTAAAAGTATGGACATGTTATTTTGGGAAGACGAAAAAGGTAAAAAGAGAAATGTTTGTGTTGTGTCATGGTCAAGTGTGGAACAACATGGTCCCGTCCCGATGCAGAAATATCTTCTTTCACGTTATTCGGCTCAGATATAAGCAGTTTAACCAAATTGAAAAATGATTTAGAATTATTAAAGGGTCACTTTTGTTTGTCCATTGAAAAGGCACACTCAATGTACTTCCATGGTTGACATTCACCATCACATCTCAAATAGGCCCGCCTCCATCGCATCCATAACTATCAAATAACAGGTGTGTTTGGTAAGACGGAATGGAAATGAAGGATTGCCAATGATTGTGAAAAACAACTATGACATTAATGTAGAAAAACTAGAACCAGGTTGAGTAGATTAATGCTCCAACTTTAATAACTACTTGTAAAGATCTAGTGAATGTTTTAGTTTGTAAAGATATAATCGACGATAACAAAACCATACCCGATTACAGGAAAGTGCACCTACATGCTGCTAAATTACCTACTTACAGTCATGTTCACAACTCGCAAAGTGACTTTGTGCCATTTGCCGTTCAGGATTCATACATAGCAATTTACAGGAAATAAGTACACTAAGATGCTACATTATAAATTAGTAGCCGTTACTTCATGAAAGCTGGTCTGCAAAAGATCCACGGTGGTCTGCAAAATCGGAGTATGATGTTTGACGGATGTATGCAGCTAGTGGGTCATTTCAGGTTCTTGGATCGCCTATGAGTTCAACTGATGTTATGCTAACAGGTGGTTGGTGCAAAACTTGGGCAACAATGTAAGTCACAAACTCCATCTGAAAAACAAAACAAGTAGTAATGTGAAATTCTAAGTAACACTCCGGGAACCTAATTATGTTATTAATGCGGCTAAAAAAGAAAAGATGACATCGGCAATTGATTCTTTGGGATAGCTGGGATAAGAAAATTGGTTGAGGATAATGAGTCATGAAAGATGGGACTACTTACCCTCAACAACTGTGAATACTTGAATAGCAGGAATAAGAAAATTGATTCTTTGGAATCTTACTGGAGGGTTGACCATTTGAATAAGACCAGAGGTCTAGTGGAGATAATGAAGCCTTTCTATGTTATATACCTTTTATTAGGGGTAGTGAGTGCTAGAGAGGATTGATAAATTGGTATTGAATATCAGTTAAGAGAAACGAAGTTATGTCCCTAGTTTTGCCTGTTCCTGGAGGTGCAAGGAAATTAAGTATCAAAAATAATATCTCGGGTGTTTCTTATAAGTGATCATAATAAGTTAGCTCCATGTAGTTTTTGGTGAGCGTCATGCAACACAAACTATCTTGCAGTACGGTCAATCTGGGTCGGACTATGAGATTGTGAGATTGGATGGGAGAGGCATTCAGTGATGAGGCCAGTTATAGTGTGATTTATATCGAGTCTGTAAGGTGTGGAGAAGCTATAGATTGGTATAACACCTATGACAGCCGCTGGAAATGTAGTTGCTGAACTTCCATGTCTAGTGTGGAAAGGGTATTTCTGAATTTGGATTGTATGTTGCTGCATACGGTTTTTGTTCTATATTTCCATTTGTTCTATATGTTTCTTTTCAAGAACCTTACAAAAGGCTTGCGCTGATGCTTTGGTCCGTCTTAGCAGTCAGAAGTGCTTTTGTTGTAAGTTTTGTTTATCATTGGTAACTAATATATTTTAATATTTCCACCAAAAAAATTAGAAAAAGACCCATGTGGCCCAAGGAGACGTTATTTACTTTTCCCCTAACTATCCAGTAAAGCAATTTGTGAACAATGTAATATAACTATAAGCATAACTTAATTGGTGACTATACCTATATGATGACCATTTTGTGCAAACTGCAAACTAGTCCCGTTTTCTAGGAAAAAGAGGGTGACTTTGGGACTCATAGAAGTGAGACTGTTAGCACTTATTAACGGTAATTTGTAAGCAAAAAGTAATAAGGTTTCGGGAGTAAAGGAAGACCAATGGATAAGAGAAGTCAAGAACTTACCACTATAGATCATGAAATAGGCTTTTCGTGCATCATTTCTGCTCTTCTACGATCTCACTGAGATTTAAATCCACTATAGTATCCTTCCCAAACAATGAGAACCCAACAGTTACCTGCAAAAGATGAAAAGAACCATGTTTCAAGTGCAAATTCAACTAACAGATTTTGAATCACTTAACATAACATGACCAATTTGTCCGTTAGATTACAAATTTCAGGACGTATGATGAATGCATACCAGTCCTCGTTTCTTATCAAGCTTCTTTATGGTGCCTGTAAAGTCAGTAAAAGTCCCAGACACAATACGAACAGCTGACCCTAAAATAGGCCCTGAAGGCTTTCTAGATCGCTTTGTCGTCTTCCCAGTAACTACTTTTTTACCCGTTTTATCCACAATATTGGCCTCAAGACTTCGCAGATGCTCTTCTTCAAAAGCTTTATCTGATGCTTCCTGCTTTTCCTTCACTTCTTGAAATATTGCTTCCATGTCAGTTTCGGATACAGGCCTCGGTTTGTTAATCTGCTTCTTTCTGCAAAATTTCGCAACAAAACCTTAGTAAGGGTAAAATGGGTCAAATTTAAAAGATTGGCTAAAGATTAAGCGGGTCAACATTCTCTTAAACCATGAGAAAACATAGGAGTAGTTATTACGTATTTCCAACCATTCGTCCAACGAATCCTCCAACTCCTTCACAATCTTCTTTTATGAAATTATGGAGTTCCCTGTTCAGTGTGCAATGCAAAAACACGCATCCAGGATAAAGAGACTTTGGTTTGACTGAGATCTTTCCGCTCTTTAACTTAGTCTTCTCGTCCACAGCTGCAGTAAATACCTGCCATCAAATCAGAAATGCATAAGACACACGTCATTTTCAATCAGAAATGTATCAGACCCAAGGGATATCTAAATGCACTGAAAGAGTCTGCAAAAGAGTGCATTTTGAAATAAATTACGTGATACCGAATGACAAAAACTAGATTTAAGTTTGAGAAGATTGCAGAACAACAGGAATGTTTGGACTGTGTTAAGGAAAATTTGATTTGCTGATGCAGTTTATAAGTTTATTATTTGTGGCAAGAGAGGATATGGAAGACTATTTTAGAATGTTCAGAAACCACATGGAACTTTGATGCAAATATAGACGAGACAATAAGAGCAAAGTGAATGACTTGCACAGTTAGAAATACTAGTGCAGTCAAAGAAGTATCAAGCCTGTGGAATGTCCAATCTAATATTGCAAATGATGGGAAGAAAAACTGAAGGAAGGCAAGAATTGGATGGGTCTTGGTGTCTGTAAGAACAGTGATGACGCCCCTCTGTGGCTGCAATACAATCTTATGAATGTGAGGTTGGGTGCTGCAGTATGGATTCTAAGTATATCTACTATAAGGAATTAAGGATAACCAACACCAGCATTATCAATTTAAGAACCTCATGACTATTTTGCGTAAAGGTGTTTCGTCATGCCAAAAAGTACCCGTTTGACCCATTTCCTATCACTTCTTCAGACGCGCCCATATTGATACCTCTAAAGTATTGTGAAAAGATGAGATCAGCTTGTTACAATTTAGTCATGTCTTCATACACGTAAACCACGACTATACGAACAAAACTCGGCCATATCCGGCCAATAAAAACTTATGATTAAATGGAAAAGCTATACTACATGTTAAACTAGCTAGCAATGAAAAGTTTGCAAGAATTAGCAGTACTAGGCCGCAAAGTAAAGTACCTTGAACTCAGCATCAGGGAAGTTTTTATGAAGAGCTTGCAACATGCGCTCAACAGTATCTTTGCCTTTAGCTCTGGAGACTTTAAGAATCCACCACTGTGGGCCCATGTGAGCTAGCAAATCAAGATTAAGCTCTTCCTTCCAAGAACTGAACTGCTTCTTGGGTTTCTGAAGAAGCTTCTCTTCGACTTGTTCCCTCCAGTTGTATGTTCCAATCTTTGAGTCTCTGTTGGCTTTCCTCAGCTCCCTCTTCTCTTTTGTTGTTAGAATGGTTTCTTGTTCTTCCTCCACAAGAGTTGCACGAACGAGTATTATGTTGTTTCTTGGTTTGTTTTTTATGGTTGGGAAGGATAGAAGAGGAGGAGGACGACATGATGATTGCATAAGAAGGAGGTCTTTGTTGGGAAGAACCATCATCATCATTTTCAGTGATATGATTTTAGGATTTCATACAACTTACAAACGTTATCTCTTTCTTTACCAGTGTTTGAGTTTCCACATATGAACTGGGTTATGTGATACAAGCCCATTTTTTAGGCCAGATAAAGCCCACTAGTCAAATTTATAGTCCACTAGTGGCTGAGCATAATAGACCCCGGACCGAACCGGTTCAAATCAATAAACCGGACCGACCAGATCAAATCAAACGTATTTTGGTCCGGTCATAAATACAGCCTTTTTATCATACTCGGTTCTCAATCCGGTCTTTTTTACACAATACTTGGCGATATGCTTGAAGTAATGGACTAGATTGACGAACCAGACATACCCGGACCAACTGAACACATTATGGTTTGATGTTTTGGATCAAATCGGTTTTCAATCCGGTCCATTTTTGCATAAAGTTTTATAGTAGTATTACAATAGTCATTGGCTAATTTTCTTTTACATTTTAAAAATAATTTACTCCTTTTGTTACAAAATTATTGTTCATTTTCTATTTTGAGATATTTTGAGAAGCGTTTTTTTTTTTTTTTTTTTTTTTTTTTTTTTTTTTTAACCTATATAATTGAATTAAAAATATAAATTATGTAATTCGGATCAACACGAAAATCAGACCAAATTCAAATTCGGTTTCGGTTGAAATTTTGAGATGGAAGGTAATTGGTTGAAATTTGTAATTGAACATATTTCTCAAGACAATGTAAACATTTATCTTTGTAAAAAATGTGTATATGCTTTCTAGTGATCGTCTTATTATCAAATTTAATGCACATGAGGCATATTATATATTTGTAAATTAAAAAAATATATGATTTAACAAGCATTTTGTAATAAATTTTTATTTGGTAACGAGTTAAGTTCACAAACTAGGAATTACACAAGGTTATAAATTATAGTCTACAATATAAACAAGTAGAGTATTTTAGAGAAAAAAAAAAAAAAAAAGTTTTTACTACCATTTTTACTTACAACGGTCACAAACAATTTTAATGATACAATTTTCTAAGTGTATTAGTTAATTTGCTCACAAAAAAAAGTGTATTAATAACAAGAATTAATTAGTTAGAATAAAAGGTTTGTGTATATGTATAGACAATGGAGTAGTACAGTATAATTAACACAACGGTTAGAAATTAAATAAGGAGTAAAGAAAAATTGACCAAATGAGGGGAAGTGTTTTAGCGGGCACAGTTTCCCTCCCTCTCTTTTTTATTTATATAAAAAAAAGTTTACTACTAAACACAAAATGAAATGTAAAAACCCGCTAAAACCAAACGCCAAATAGACCCTCCTCTTTTCCTCTAAAAAATTTGAATTAGTCCCGCCACTTAAATTAATACCCCCCAATCCATCTCTTATTTTACTACCAATTATCACAAACCAGTTTGCAATCTCTCTTTCTTTCATTCATTCATTTTTTTGTTTGGTTTTAGCAAAGAAATAGAAATGGGGAAACAACAACAACAGCAAAACACGAGATCTAAAAAAACATCATCCGGAAAAGGTAAAGTAACACCTGTTCAAATCGCCTTCATCGTCGATCGTTACCTCTCCGACAACAACTTCGTCCAAACCCGTTCCGCCTTTCGCAACGAAGCATCCCATCTCATCGCCAAATCCCCCGTCAACGAGGTACTTATTTTACTTTAAAAAAAAAAAAAAAAAAAAAAAAATGTATCTTACTTGTCACATTTTTTGATTTATTTAATAAGTAAGTAAGTTATTTTGCAGGCGCCGCGGAGTTTGTTGAGTTTAGGGGATATGTTGGATGAGTATATTTGTTTAAAGGAACAGAAAGTTATTCTGAATCAGGATAAGTCTCGTCTGGATCACGAGAAGTCTAAGGTTCAAAACCTTTTAAAAGGAATGCAAGATGTTATGAATACTTATAATAATAATATTGCTAATCCTATTCCTTCCTCCGCGCCTCCTGCTCCTATCGCTATGCCCGCTTCTTCTGCCCCTCCTCCTGTTGCAGCAGGTATAAAACATTTTACAATTTATAGGTTCTATCCGCCATATACACGTGCTAAGACTATTCATTTTCGGCTACTAGGCAATTGATTTTACTTTGGGTAAAAACCAATGCAGGTCGAAAATTAGCGTCTGTTACTTCTACATAACATTTTACTTCTGTCCGCGAAAAAATGTTTCTTTACCACCTGTTTGTTATCCACTGTCTATTTAGAACCCGCGTTAGCTTAATATATCTAGTCAATTTGCTGATTTTGCCACCCTTTGTATTGTTATAAAGTTTCGTTATTTATGTATACTCAAGACCACTCAGTAACATCTGATCTAAAAAAATCATACAAGGTATGAATATCATGTGTTATAATCAAACATTTGACTGTATAAACTTCAGTTTTCATCCGCCCTAATTGTCACTACCGAGTATTATATATTTTGGCACCTTTCTATAGTCCATTGTCTATTATGCGACTTGCATTAGCTTATGTTGTAATCAATTTGCTATATATTAAAGCCCACATTGTAATTTGCTTCAGTGTTACTAAAACTGTGATAGTTTGAAATCTGTCATATGATGCTGCTATTAGTTTCATCGATTAAGAGCATTGACATGTTGACGTTATTTGATGAATGTACATAGATACTGAAGCTGTGTTATATGTTGTTGTTTCAGCAAACTTTCCTGTCTACCACACCCCTGTCATGATGTCAGCATCCAGACCTTCCATATCGATATCACAAAATGTTACTTACTCAACACCAATGACGACAACTAGCCAAATGGGTCCAAAGAAAAGGAAAAACTCTAAAGATGTATCATCTGCTCCGTCGTTAGCTTCAAAGCGCTCCCGTGCTCAACCATCAACTACTAAAATGATTTCTCAACCATCAGGAGCATCAAATACCCAGCAAATTACGCCTGTTCCATCAACTTCTCCTGTGCTTGCGCCACCTAAACCGTTGCCACTTCAAGGTTCTAGTGTTGCCAAGTGTCTGTTCAATCCTGCTCCCCAAACGCCCTCACCATCAACAACTGATAAGTCCGTCTCACCAGCTGATAATCAGACTCCACCTTCTATGAACAAGAAAACCGTCTCACCCCAACAGCAGTTCATGTCAACCAATCGGACTGTTATTACATCTGAGACTATTCAAGTCAGTCCAATGAAGCAAGTGTCTTACTATTCAATCGAGAGGAATCATTGCATTTCGTCACCAATGAAGCCAACAACCTCTAAGAGGTTTAGTACTGCGAAAGGAAGGCTGGATTTTGATGGTTCTGAGATGACGGCTTCTGATGTCCCAACTTCTGATGTCCCGGCTTCTGATGTCCCAACTTCTGATATCCCGACTTCTGATGAGAATACTACAGGATCTCCTTCAGAAGATGATGCTTTTGACTTTGATTTGCCTAATTTAGATTGTCTAGCAGATTTTAATTTGACCGAGTTGTTGGGTGATTTTGATGACGGTGAGGGACTCAATTACTTTTGCCAGACAGATAACGGATCTTCTCCAGAGACTCTTTCAGGGTAAGATGCTCACTCAACCTGTTTTCAGCCGGTTTAACAATTTCAACACTGTTGCCAACAAATTCTAATGCTTTTGTTAACTTCAGATCACCAGACACTGTGGCTGATGGCAGCATAATAGGTGATCACGAGCTCATCTCTGGAATGTCTTCGACAGTCACAGAAATTCGATCTGAGCAAGACATGAATGCACCAGGTAACATATTATGAAATGCCTCTTTTTTGCTTTTCAAAAATTTCAGAGTATCTGTTTTCTGTCTAAAATGCTATGTCTAACTTGGTTCTTGACTGCTGTAGCAGGACCAAATTCAGTGACATCCATGAGGTCTGTAACAAAATGCATTAAAGTATTTAGTCCAGGTATGTTGCGATTATCTTTGGTTTATACACACAACTGATTACTATTTAGTTATTCGACTGATTATGATTTTTGTTTTGCAGTGAAAAGCCGTAAAAGTACAGGATCAGGTAACGAGACATGTGATGCAGACCAAGTAGTTTAACAACAAGAGTTGATTACTTTGCTAACATGGTGCAAGTATAGTACTTAGTGGTCTTTTGATATGATACAATAGTAATTAGCGCAAGTTCTTTTGTTTCTTAAGAATAGATTCTTTTGTTAATTAGGTCTGCTAACTGATACCAATATGATGTTTGAGTCAAATCTCATTGGTATTCCCATTGACATGTAGCTTGCGTTTACTTGACTTGGAATACATTAATACAATGATCTTTTTTTGTTCAACGTTGGATGCGTTTTGTGAACATGCCTTGAATGTCTCACCGATTCCAGTCCAAGTATAATTGCAGCATATTGATTTCATCAAATTTGACTTTTGAGGTCAATCTTGTTATATTATCTTATTATCTTTGCAGCAGTCTTCTTGCAATACTTTGACTTTAGCATAGAGTTGAGTAATGTTATTTCCAAAGTAACTTTTTGCTTGTTACTAGCTTTGAAGTGTTTTTTACTTGGTTATATCTCAACAAACTAAAAACCTGCATTTCTTGAAGATGTTAGCAGGACAAATTGCATCCAAAGCTATGTAAACATTTGGTCGATATCCATTTTCGGCACTGTTACAATGTAATTCAAACATCAACAAGTTGAGGTCTATACTTTCATAAACTCACATTTCAGTTCCTGATTGGCAGGATTACTATAGGTTGCTTGCATGACACCAAACAGCTATACTTGTGTATTTTGAGAAATGATCGACATTATAAAACTTGTGCCTAATTATATGTTTAAATTCGTTTCTCATTCATCTATTGGTGATGAAACCAATTAATGAATGGCATGTAAACTTTGGCATACAAGTTGACACAAGTTTAGTCATATAATCATTTCATATTTTCTTGTATACTTTGTTAGAAAAATGGTAAAGCTTAAACATGATTATTATCCTGAAGTTTCAGAAAACAACAGGTTATGTAAGCTTTGATTCCTGTTTTAGAGCGGAATTAAAAAGTGCATTAGAATATGTGGTCTTAAATGAGTAAACTAGGGGTGTTCACAAATCGGGTAATAGTTAGAGGAACCGAAAAACAAAATGATCCGAACTGAACTGAAAAAAAGGAACCAAATTTGTAATCGAACCAAATTTGTCAAAACCGAACCAAATAGAATTAAGGGGCAATTACATCTATATCGTTACTAAAGTTCAAAATTACATCAATGTACTTCTCACTTTTGTAATTACGTCAATATCTTTCCCAAATTTTTTTAATTACATTAATATCCTTCCCAAACTTTTGGATTTACATCAATATCCTTTCCAAACTCTTTTAGTTACATCAATATCATTCACAAACTTTTAAATTCTCATATATATCAAAAATCAACATGTTCTTTCATCGTTCGAGGCTAAAAGTATATATGAATAAATAAATATATATGAACACTATGTTCTTTCATATCTATATTCAAACTTTTATAATTACATCAACATATTCTTTCATCACTCGAGGCCAAAAAATATACATTGAACAATATAATTATGATAAATATAACAGATAAATATTAGTTTGAGAATTTAAAAGTAATATAGTTATGATTCAATTGATTTTTGAAGATATATGAGAATTCAAAAGTTTAAAAAGAATATTGATATAATTACAAAAGGTTGGGAAGCACATTAATGTAATTACAAAACTAGGAAGGATTATGTAAAATTGAAGTTTAAGAAGGATATACATATAATTATCCCTAGTATTGAATCGGTTTTGTTTTGGATGTGGTTTTGGCAAAATGAAAGGACCGAAAACCGAATTCACATAAATATATATACTTTTTATATATTTATATAAAAAAAAGGTGCTTGAATTTCCGAACACCCAATCAAATTCAAATTCGGTTTTTGGTTTTACCAAAATGATATTTAACCGAACTAAACGAATCGAACAACCCGATAACCGAACCGATGAACACCCCTAGAGTAAATATATGAGGTTTTTCTTGTTTAGGCTATATGAGGATCACGAGTCTTTTATACTCAGATGTATATTGCTTCGCCGGGTTAATTTGAGAAAAGTTTGCGACCCTTCTCTAACGAACTCTAAATATACATGCCTAATGGCTAACGAATTTTAAACCCTTTTATTGAAAGACTACAAACCTTACCAATTAGCATCTTAAAATTGTCTTAAATGGTCAATAGGTCGTCTTAAAATTGTGTTAAAAGTGTATGTTTAAACTTCAAACAAGTCGTCGTTTGTTAATGACTTGGAATTTTCCATATATAGACTTGACTACGTAACAAAATATGATAATGACACGTAAAGGAGCCTTAACAATGGTATCAAATAATAATTCATTAATTCTAAAGAGACATGGATTCCTTAAACGCGTATATATTTTGACATTTCACCCACCACCTTCTTCCAATTTCTACGCTTTTAAACCCATGACTCATTCTTCATAAAATCTTTCTAGAAATATAATTATCATTCACATTAGTTGCCTTTCTTATACTTAAAGATCTTTTTATGAAACATGAACTTCTGGAGACTTCATACAATTTCTAAATATTCACATTAGTTACATAGTTTATATTTAAAGGGATTTGCTAACGGGCGTTCACCGGGTACCTTATACAATATAGAAAATGCATTAACATGTAGCTAATACATTCAAAATTTTCTTTTTGAATCAAAAATACATTTTATTTGAAAGGCAAGATATTATTATGAGACTCGAAAGGGAAAAACAAAAATAATACAAAACATGGTGCCCCACTCAAATAATCAAAATAATTAAAAGAAGAAATGACCCAAAAATTACAAGCAGAGAATTACAAAACTAAAACCAATACTTTAAAACTCAAAAATACATTTAATAAGCATTAATTAAAATTTTAAATTACTATAGTTATAAGTGATTTTTCATTTAATAAATATCAAAATTTTCTTTCATTTACATTTAAAAAGAAAAAATAAAAACCCGAATGAGCATCCGTTAGCAAATCTCATATTTAATTAACTATTTATTGTTTTACTTATGGTTTATAGTACTTTTAATGTTAATCAATTTCATACTCAAGAAAAGATCTAATTATAAGAGGAGTGATATGATTACAAAAAAAATTTCACAAAGAAGTCCCACAAACTGATGTGGCGCCGTGCCATTGGTGAGTTTCTCTCTCACCTCTTTCATTGAACCAATCACACTCCGACACATCAGTTTGTGAGACTTTTTTGTGAAATTTTTTTTGTGATCATATCACTTCTCTAATTATAAATAGTCTATATCAATATAAACACCGATCAATTTTCAATGACTTTTTGTTAAAAGTTGACATTAAACTCGTGTCTTAATTAATTTGTTTATAGTTTGATGATTCCTATGTATGTGACCATTTATCATGCAGACACGATGGCTTTTTTGATCGTTACTTACAAGAGATTTGAATTTTTGTCGAATCTATTAATTACTTGCAATTAACTAGTAGTAAATTAATAATGACGTCCATGCATGCCGGCTGTGTATATTAGCCGACCACTTTGAATTAACGGTAACTACATTTAGATACCCTTAACAAGCTAGTTATCACATATAAAAATTTTATTGATAATTATTTTCATCTATTATATAGGGTATCATTCTAAGGTACGTTTTTCTTTATATATATATATATAAAAGTAACAGAAATGCATGATGGAAAAAACGGTGAGTTATAACACATGATGACTCATGCTATCATTTATAGGAAGTAGAAAATACATGTTTCATTTCGACTACCCCGTATTTATTACATTTAACTATATTACAAAGAATGTTGTTCTTTAACCATCTGGACCCTTTGTTTCTGATACAATTTACTCTTGCTTTTAAGACTTAAGAATAATTGCTGATGACCAATTCCTAGCCCAATTTTACCAAACTTTATTGTATTATGTTTTGGAACCGACTAAACCAGAACAAGACTACAAACACAATTTTAAAAGATCGGGTGCATTTAAGAAAAAATCGAGTTTTTTTTAACAACTAATAACGGGTGTGAAAGACATACATAGATGTTGTTTTTTGCTTTTGTTTTCACAGGGTCAAATAACTGAAACGTTAAACCACAAAGTATATAGTTTGAACATAATGATCGAAGTAATACTTTTGTCTTAGCATAATGAAATACCTTTTTTTCTTTCTTTCAAAGCGGGTATATCAGATGCAATACAATCATGAAAATACCGGTTATGCAACGGACATCTCAGAATAACCAAAACAAGTATTTTTTTTTTTAGGTAACCATAGTTTCTGAATTTTTGGTCGACTAATCCGTGAGTTTTGAACCAGAACGAGTATCTTGCTAAAGGTGAAGGACCGAAACAAAGGTTAAGCGAAAGTGTAAGCCAGGAATGAGTATCTAAATTTCGACAATTGGACGTCATGAGGAAGAAAAAAAGAGTAGCTCGTATTTAATTTATGAAAAGAATAAATGGAAATGTAACAACAGTCACGCCGTATGTAAATTTTCTTTGCTATTTTTAAACGCGGCTTCCGTCAACTTATATTTAATTATTCATCAACTTCCCTCACATATCTTTCATGCATCTCCCTATATATACCATATTCTCTTCAAACATAATATAAACTCAAAAACAAACACTTGCTTTGTTAATATATAAACCTTAAGCTTTCATCCTCAACAATTAAAACATGTCTTCTTCTCCAATGTTGTTGTTTTTTGCTCTCTCGATCTTGCTTCAAGGAGCTCTTGGTACATACATACAATCTTAACTATGTTTATATACAACTAATTAACTTTTGTTTTTCATTTGTTCTAATATATATATGATCGATGTTTGGGTTTTCAGGTGAGATTGTATGTGAGAATTTGCCCACGGAGGTGTGCTCGTTTTCTATTGCATCGTCCGGGAAGAGATGTTTGTTGGAGAATTATGAGAGCGATAACGGAAAGACAGGATATCAATGCAGAACATCCGAAGTGGTGGTCGAGAGGATGGCTGAGTACATTGAGACTGATGAATGTGTTAAGGCCTGTGGCGTTGATAGGAACTCTGTAGGGATTTCTTCCGATACTTTGCTTGAGGCTAAATCTGTCTCGAAGATTTGCTCTTCTTCGTGCTACCAAAACTGCCCTAACATCGTCGATCTTTACGTCAATTTGGCTGCAGGAGAAGGTATATGATACTAATTAATCATCATTTTTATAAGTCTTGCTTCTAAAGAAAGAAATTTAATTTGGCCAACATGCATATATATGTTACCAAGTCAACATCTCTAGGTACATTTGAATGGCTCATATTAACTAATACTTAACATGACTAAAAACAATATGCCAATTGTCAAAGGGACATTTCAACATGTACGTGTTATTGACATTTCAACATTTTATTTATAGGTGTATACTTGCCGGATTTATGTGAGAAGCAACGAACAAACCCTCACCGTGCCATGATCGAGCTTTTGAGCTCTGGTGCTGCCGCTGGACCCGTAGGAAGTGAAAACCTTGTTGGTGCTCCCGCTCCTTCAGGCGTTGGAGCTGCTCCCGCTCCAGCAGGCGTTGGAGCTGCTCCCGGTCCCACTTCCATGTAAAACGTTTGATTTTCGAGTTGACCGATCATGTTTTTTTCTTTTTGAAATTTGTTGTAGAGGGATGGGGGAATAATATCATTGGATTAGGCTTAGAAGAAAACTATCTTTGTTTGCTTTTTTGGTTTTAAATTTGTTTATGATATGTTAAATGAATAAATAAATTTTACATTTCTATAGTACTATATCTTTTACAAGCAGAGTGTAACCAGGCCTGTTTCCTAGCTAGGTTGCTCTATGGATTATTCAATTAACAATTTACAACATCAGGCTAACAAGGTTAATTTATCATAGAAAATCAAGACAAATATCGAAATCTTGATAATGTTACTAAACAATTAACGATAAGGTATGTTTGGCAAGGAGCCTTTGAGGGCGTTTACCGGTTAGTGTTTAGCTAGGGTTTTGAATCAGAAGCTTGTTTGACAATGAGCGTATATGTTTTGTAAACTGATACGACTCGGAAAGGTTGTATCAATAGTAGCCCCCTTCAAGCGTGACGTGAGCTTCTAAGAAGAGAAGACCATATATATTTTTATTTGACAAAAGCTTGACGATTTCATTGATTGCAATTGCTTAAATAGACACGATGGGATAATCCCTGATAGACACGAAAGCTTATCCTAAAACGACTCAAACACTTATCCTAACGAAAGATAAAATACATGATGGTTATCCTTGTACCAACAGTAGGCGTATCATTCCTCACTCCTTGAAAAACCACCTTACCCTCAAGGTGTTGTCGTGAAAAATACTCTTAATTCCAGGATCCCAAATTTTGAGACGTTTCCTAAACATTTGTGTTTTCTCTTCCAACTTGTTCTCAAGCTCAATTGGTAACAATGACACCACTTTAATTCCTGTTCTACCTGGGAATTCAGTCAATCCCAATGTCGGTTGTTTATTCCCTTTTTTCGGCTTTCTTCGAGTATCTTTTTCTTCTGATTCTGGAATGTAAAACTTGACGGTCTCTTCAATCTTTGTAACTGTGACAGCGGTGGTAGTAGCTTTTGGTACAGCTTCTGGTGCAATTTCAGTTGCAATTTCAGGTGCAAATTCTGATGCTGCAGAAGAATCAGATGCTTTCTTTTGCTATCCACTGAGTGTAGCGCTGGTTGTAGCCGGCCATTGGTCAGCGAAACATGCTTCCATTAAGCGAGCTAATGGAAAAGCTTCATCTAAAGTTGCGGGGTTTGACCTTAAGAGTGCACATTGTAGAATCGGTTTAAGTCCAGAAATATAAAACGATTTAAGTAAGTTTTCAGAGATCCCCGTTACTCGATTTATAAGTATCTCAAACTCACTCTGATATTCGGCCACCGTACCCATTTGCAAGAGCTTAGATAATGCGTCCCGATCGCTGTTGCCTGATGCCACGAACAGTAACTCGAAGAACAGTACCTCGTGAACAGTAATTTGGTAGCCCTCTCAACGAGGACTCTCAATTAAAGCACCAGTTGATACAACCCGTTAATGTTGTATTGAAATAGTAGGCACTACTTCAAGCGGGCGCGAGCTCCTTAAGAAAAAAAGATAAGAAGAACAAGAGAATTATTGATCTCAAACTTAATTAATATTCATTAATGATACGAAACCTTAAATAGACGCTTATGAGGTAATCTCATATAAAAACAAATACTTATCCTAACATGACTCCAACATATATCCTAGCACGACTCAAACACATATCCTAAACATTACGATAGTTATCCTAATATGATATCCTTGTGCCATCAATTACATGCATAACCAGGGTTCTAAATAGCGCGCTATAGCGGCGCCATAGCGTGAGGCGTGACCTCCACGTTACGAAACAGGTCAAGGCGTCATCTCTAGGCGTAGCGTGCAACAAAGCGTGATAAGGCGGGATAAAGCGCGCTATAGCGCAAGGCGTGGCGCCATTTTTTGAAGCTTTTAAGATTTTATTATTTTTTTTTTAATTTTTTTAAAGATATTTATTGGACTTGAGCTTATTTACAAGTATTTATTCGGGCTTAGTAAATCAATAACTGAGTTTTAAGCGTATTAGCTAACTAATATTGACAACTCTATAAATATTTTTTGCCGCTTTGAATCACGCCTTAAAAACGCTATGACGCAACGCCTCACGCTAAAGCTTGAGGCTTGGCTATGCCGCTACGCCGCGCTGCACGCTATTTATAACCTTGTGCATAACACTCCCCTCTCCTTTAAAAACCACCTTGTCCTTAAGGTGTTGTCTTTAAGAAGAAAAAAAATATTACGATATGTCCAGAGGAAAGCAATCATATGGCTTGTTCGTCCATAGTTATGAACGTTCTCTTAATGAAACACCAATTGATACGATTCGGAAAGGTTGTATCAGTAGTAGCACCCCTTCAAACGTGATGCGAGCTCCTAAGAAGACCAGATATATTTTTATTTGACAAAAGCTTGACGATTTCATTGATTGCAATTGCTTATCCTAAAACGACTCAAACACTTATCCTAACAAAAGATAAAACACATGATAGTTATCCTTGTACCAACAGTAGGCGTATCATTAATTGGTACGACCCTTGCGGTAGTATCGGGATAGGACACCACTTTTAGCGGGTGTTAGCTTCTTAAGAATATTAAAGAAGAGAAGAGAATTATTTATTTAACAACTATGCTTTTCATTAATGAATAATTCGGTATTTATACCGAATAAACCCTAACTTGTATCACAAGTCGAATAAAAGATAAACACCAAAAACAAAGATACTTTCCTAAATAATGACTCACGTGACTCTTTCTTTAAATGACTCGAATACGACTAAATAAAAGATAGTTATCCAAAGGCGTATCATAAACGCTACTTTTTAAATGTTATTTGAAGCTAAGCATTTAGCGTTACCAAACATGTAAAATTTGAGGACTAGTGCATAATTTGTGGAGAACACGTATGGTAGTTGCCACGAAAGAGCAAGCATTGACTTATTCTCGGAGGTATTTAATGATTGCAACGTCGTCGTGTTTACATATCTTTTTTCCAAAGGACCAAAAAGAAGACCATAATTAAGCCAAAAAGTCATCCATCTCCAAACTTACAAAATAAAAAGTTTGCCGAACAATAATGACTCTGAGTTTATTCATCAAAATGGATTAGAAATCATCCTTAACATGCATGGCAAGTTGATGTTTGTTGTTTATTTGCTCGCAAATTTTTTTATGCAAATACATACCAAATAAAATTAAGCGGTATTCGGTGGTTCTAAACTAGGTGAAACTAAATATCATGATCCAAAACCTTATACTATACGGTGTATTAATGTTAACAAGCATATGCAATAAGAAAAAAAGTGCACGTTATACAAAATGATTTGAAACGCGCTACTCCAAAATCTAGAGATACAATATTGTAGATTGCAATACAGATGCCCCGTAGCGGACCTAGACAAAAAAGTATAAGATTTAATTCGTTAAAACTAAAATGGATTTATACCACGAGTACTATGGACATGGTGCATTTTGGAAATTATGAGTACGTATATGAGTGTTTGTATCACTCCTTGCTCAACGAATTGGGTGCATCAAGAGAGTTTGATTGTTTAATGAAAATGTCATCACTTATTGGATCATCCATTTTTAAAACAAATGAAAAATGATCCACGAGCGGATTTGGTTTAATTTGGGCCACAAAATTCAGCCCAGAAAAACTACTTTACTTAAAATGCATTTGGCTAAATTTGGGCCAAAAATTCTTTCCCCGGATACAAGTGGATTAAAGTTTAGGAAAATGCTGATCGTGCCCCCCAGACAGTTTCAAAATTAATCCACTCAAACAAAAACACACATTTAAAAGAAAGTGAGATTCTTCAACAAATCATATGTCATCTCGACATACTAAAGTCTCTTATGATTCATTGAAATAAGAAGCTTACTTTCGTTAAAGTTACCTTATTATAAGCTCATCTAATAATTCGTTTCTTTGAATTGAAAAAGTTTGGCCAGAGTTGATTTTATGAGAGTAGACTAAAGAAAATTGTTAGATTATAAAATGATATTATATATGTTAGTTCATTGTCTTTTGCTTCAAGCAACATAATTTTTCCAACTTAAAACTTGGTTGCGCAACATAATTGTTCACAAACTTTTGTCGTGGGTTCATCGTGTTTTTCGCGTGTGACAAAAACTGAAATCGTTTTCCATGTTCATCATGAACTAGAGATTTGATAAGCAGTACGTTATGTTATATGTACAAAAAGCTGAGTAATGTTATTAACATTGTATCATTGTATGGAATTGGATGTACGTTGGGTTATAATTAAGTAGCCACATGGAGATGACATGCAGTACGTCCTGTTCGGGCTTCGGCCGGCCAGCCATTTTTAATTAGTTGATCAGGCGTGAACTTATACTGACTAATTCATGTTATTTAGACGACCATCAATCTATATATATGTAACGTTAACTATGACATTTCAAATCTTACGTAACACAATAAAAAATATATGGATTTGGCAATACAAACGCGTATTTTGGAGCTTAATTAAACATGACGTCGATGGTCTTGGGGGACAACAAAAACAACAGGCGTCTAGAACATGCATAAACTGTTTTAGACCAAAAATAACCATAAAATTAAAATACTTAATATAAGCCAAACTCGAGAGACTTATTATCGTTCGAATGCCATTTTAATTTGAGACAGTTACGCAAGTGACGACTTTTTTTT